>JAJTWQ010000411.1:0-118539 GCA_029007595.1 Solanum commersonii
TCCAGTTGTAAAGAAAGAAGAAGCAGTTGGATATTAAGAACATATGGGGAAAGGGCATTCCATTTAGAATCTCTTTCCTAATCTGGTGGATGTGGTTACAAAGAATACCTATAGGAGAGGTGTTGGTTACAAACAGAATAACAGATGTTGTGGAATGTTGTTGTTGCTCCAACTCTGTACAAGAGACCTTTGACCATCTATTTATGTCTTGTACTGATTCTAATTTTCTATGGATAACATTTGCAGGAGCATCTGGGTTCAGGGTCTTTTTGTTCAGCGAAAACAGACCCTAGATAAATGGTGGAGTGCTAGTTGTGTTGTTAAAGGGATGTTACAAAGCATGGAGGAAGAATGACTAGGAGTGTTATGGTGAGGGAGATAAATAAAAACATTTTTTAATGACTCTTTTCTAACTAGCCTTGGCTTAATAATGTGCCCAACTCCTGCCTTGGATGGTTATGTCCTTTTGCAGGGGTGTATAAGTTTAACACTGATGATCCTAGTAGGTATAAGGATGAATATGGTTCGAAAGCTTTATGTGTGAGAGACAGTCATGGTGATTTGTATTTGTTGAAGCTGAGAGGTTTGCCCTGTGTGATGCTTTAGAAGTTGAGGTGAAGTTTGTTAATAGTCCTTATAAAAGTTAAATGGTATTTAAAAAACTTGTTACCCATAAATTGGTAGGACCGAAATAAATAGGTGTAATGCGAAAGCTAGCAAAGCAAACCTCGAAAGACCACGAGTAAGAAAACAAACGAGAAACACATCAAAAGAGACAGATTTAACGTGGTTCGGTCAATTGACCTACGTCCACAAAGGAGATGAGCAATCCACTATAAATATGAGAGTACGAAATATAGAGAGAAACAACCTCAACCAATTCACTCGGAATACAAGGAAGTACACAAAATTCTCCTCCATAACCGCGACTCTCAAAACCCTAGGACTACATTGTGAATGCTAATTAAGTTAGAAGGAACATGCCTATATTTATAGAGTCCTAAAACCTTTCCTACAAGAAAAGGACTAGTCACAATATTAAAACATTTTCCTAAAAGGAAAACATATTTATGGTAAGAAATCAAGGCAAATAACCCCAACATATATTTAATCATTTCTAAGGAGTATTAATAAAATTTCACTCTCTCTAAGCTCTGGCGCACGTTAAAGTGTACTAACTTGCACCTTGTCGGAAATGGGGAGGGGACAGCCACGCAGAGACACACAGAGACATCGTGAGGAAGAAATAAGTCTGGGTATGTCTAGTAGCTACACAACAGGACCACCACAAGCAGCTATGAGTTGATTGTTGATCCACAATTGAAAACACCAGAAAAATCTTCAATTTGTTCGGCAATTGCATTAAGTTAGGAGAAGGGGAAAGCAATAAGGGATGAGCAGTGGCCGGAGCTATCGAAGCAGAATGGAATTAGAGCTGGGCTGCAATAGATTTCGATAGAAATCAATGGAACAGTAATACAGGTAAAACACTCAGGTCAAGCACAAAGGAAGCTTGAATTGAATAGCGAAGCACCAGAGGCACCTTTGTCAAACTTTTTTGCTACTAATCTAACCTACATACCACCTGTGATAGTCGGGGAAAAGGAAAAAGTAGTAGAAATTCTGACAGAAGATGTTGCTCAAGATAATGAGAAATGGGCACCATCGATAGTTTTTTATCTGGTGGGCAAAACACTATCCATTGGAGCTGTGGAGAGATTCATCCTTGGTCAGGGTACCTTCTCTGCGAAACCTGTAATCTTATATCACAGAGATGGCTATTTTGTGCTGAGATTTGCGAATGAGGAAGAGTGGGATATGGTGCCATGTTTAGTGCCTCATTACTTAGTGACAAGACCTGTTATAATGAAGCCATGAGTTCCAGAGTTTAATTCTAAAGAGGAGATACTCACCACCACACCATTATGGATTAAGCTCCCAAACTTACCTCTTAATTGCTGGAATCCAAAGGTACTAAGTAAGATGGGCAGTAGCTTTGGGAAGCCACAATATGCAGATGAATGTACAACCCAAGTAAATAGAATTTCATTTGCCAGAATACTAGTTGAAGTTGATATCACAAAACCTCTGCCCAAGGTAATTAAAATTTATGTTCCTAAGGGGAGAGTTTTGGAGAAGCAAATATGGTTTGAATGGAAGCCTACATTTTGCCAGAAATGCCTACAAATGGGTCATTCATGTGTGGATAAGCTAGCAGCACATCCACAGGTTCAGAAAAAATCCAAGGACAGGGACAAAAGAAAGAATGGATACCTATCACTGTAATAGGTAAGGAGTAGGCTAATGAGATAGGGCAGGTTTTGCCTCAGGCTCAAGAGGTAACAGATCAGCCAGAGATAGATGTAGCACAGGTGACAGGAGCAACCTGAATGGCAAACTGTTAGATATATAAATTCTGCAAGGAAAGGCATAATAATATCCAGGATGCAAGGGCATGTACAGATACTGATGCAGGGAACCCTAGCTATACAGGAAGTCAACAGAGTGGGGAAGCAAATGGGGGAAGCATAGAGGTACCACCTAAACCCACCTTAACCTTATGATAGTAACATGAAATATGAGAGGCTTCAACCAAGAGGTGAAGCATAAAGAGATGAGGTTGTTTGTAAGGAGAAATAAGGTAAATATCATAACAATATATGAACATAGAGTAAGATCAACAAGAACAAGTTTGATTATTAAAAGGAGCCTGCCAGGATGGAAATGGTGCACAAATGACAACATCACTATGAGATGGAGAATTTAGGTGGTTTGGAATCCCAATGAAATTACTTTTACCAGGATGGAAGATGCAGAACCATACATACATGGTTTGGTGGTTACAAAAAACAACAATATATAATTTCAGTATATGGACTGCACACAATAGCTACCAGGATTCCTTTATGGACAACAATTCAGCAACTGAACAATCATATTAGAGAGCCTTGGTTGATTATGGGGGACTTCAACTCTACACCAACACAAGAGGACAAACCTGTTGGTAGTCAAGTACAAGATGCAAAGACAAGGGATTTTCAAGAATGTTTAATCGATTGTAGCTTGGCAGAATTACATATAGGAGGAAGGGAATACACTTCAAATGAGCATGTTTATAGTAGAATTGACAAAGTTTTAGTCAATGATGCATGGATGGAAAATATGTCAGTACAACAAGTCATGGCTATGGATCAATTTCAAAAAACAAGTCATGGCTATGGATCCACTATTCTCAGACCTTTCTCCATTAGGTTTGATAGTAGAGGAACAAAAAGATTCACAAAAGAGACCATTCAGATTTTACAACTCTATAGGGAAACATCCAGAATTCAGAGATAGGGTGCAGGCAGACTGGTAGATACTAGGTGGAGGTATGGAAGGGATATGGAGAAATTTAAAAATGGTAAGGAGAGAAATGCAAAAATTAAACAAGGATGAGTTTATGGGTGTTTCTGACATAGTTCAAATGCTTAGGAGGGAACTTATAAACAAACAAATAAACATGAGGGTAATTCTAATACCTCAAAATATGATAGGTATGGAGAAAATACTTAGAGCAGAATTGGCCAAATGGAGTCAGAGAGAGGACGACATCTGTAAACAGAAGTCTAGAATACAATGGCTTAGCTAGGTGATGCCAATACTGCATATTTTTTTGCTAGTATGAAGGGTAGAAAGTCACAGAATCAGATCAATACGCTAACTAAAGAAGATGGAACGATCATTAGAGAACTAGCAAATATAATTAAAGAAGCTATGCGTTTCTATCAAAAGCTACTAGGACAGAATAACAGACACATGCCAACTACACAACCAGAAGTTATCAAAGTTGGACCTATACTTAACATTACACAACAATTGTCTATTATACAATCATTCATTAATGCTGATGTAAAGGAAGCACTGAAAAGTATAGGGGATTCTAAGGCTCTAGGAGAGGATGGTTTTAATACTTATTTCTTTAAACAAGCTTGTCTAATCATACGGGATGAGGTAACTACAACTGTCCTAAACTTTTTCCAAACAAATGAAACGTATTCCCCTATAAATAAAATCTTTGTCACACTTATTCCACAAATACATCACTGATTTCACGTATTAGGACACTTCATCCAATTCTAAGTGTCAACGATCGTTAGTTAGTAATATAACCCAACTAAATGAGTTGGGGTTGAATCCCACAGGAAGTGGTACATGTTTGAGAATCAATAGGCAAGTACGAATATGCTCAAGTCAATCATAGGAATAGACAATATCGAATAAAAAGATAATTCAAATTAAGGGGTGACACGAATGTCAAATAACATGTGGGTTTTGGTTTCAACGATCAGCTACAATAACAGCAAATAACATGAATTTAATAATAATGAGACAGGTTCTTTTTGATTATAGGCTAATATAGATAAATGGGTAATTGCAACGGTTAGTAATTAGCCGTAAATTAGTGAATAAGTTAGACTTTAGTGGGGATAAACTTTCTCTCGAACAATTTACCTCGAATCAAGTTGATTTCTCTCGAACACCAACAAACATACAAATAAGAACAACCTACACTTTAGTCCATTCACTCTCTTGAGCTGAATGTGTGGAAAAAGGTTTAGGATTCACTCTTTCGAGCTGAACCCATGGCAACCCAATACCCACAGACCATCAATTCAATAATCTTAGTTTTAAAACCTTTCTCTCGAGCAAGCAAAAAACACGAAGGTAGGACTGCATTTGCAACTACAATCATTTAATTTCAACCACAATTACTGAATGAAATCACTTCTAAACTAACAATTAGAAATACCCAGTGGCTAAATCAACCCATAATCACATAATCACACCCCAAGAATTGGGGTTTTAGCTAGACATCATAAAAAGATAAAAATCGTTACCAAATTGTGTTTCCATCAACTGGGTAAGATTAATTTCGTCTTTACAAAGGTCCAAATTGAAGAATCTGAAAGACCCACTTCCAATTTATAAAAAATGGAAAACTTTAATTCTTCAAAGCTAAGGAAAAGTGTTGTCTCAATACTCTCAGTTCAAACTCCAAAAATTATATATTATGAAAACGATACTAAACTTAATATTCAAAAATGTATTTATAGTCGTCAAAAATATGTTGCAAAGGACCATTCGGCACGATGAAGTCGGGATCTCCGATCAGCTCGGCGATCCGCCATTTGGTCAATTCCATCTCCTTTTTGCTTTGGCCTTGACTTCATCAAGTCTTGTAACTTTGGGCGATCCAACAACGCCGCGAAGCACGTTCCGACAACACGCGAAGCGCACTCCTTTCTCTCGCCGACTTGACTTTCTCCTTCGAGGATTGACATTGGACTTTAGGTGAGATAATAGCCATTCGGCAACTCGCCTAATGGATTAGGCGATCAACATGCCTTCTTTTCTTTGTTCTTTCGTGACCTTGTTCCTTTTTGTTCATTAGTGTCCATGCTTTGTTCCTCAATCCAAATACCTAGAGATCAAGAGTTTACACCGAGTTATTGGCACAACGTATTTTCCAATCAACACTTGTTTCAGCTCACTCAAGATCAAAAAGGTCTTTTCAAGGCTTGTAGTGGGGCTGAGTGTAAATGTATAGTCATTTAGGCGTAGTGACTTCTATGCTTATGAAATGTGGTATGAGCAACACTTTATTTCCTTCTCCTCATCATTCTCATTTATGCTCAAAGGTCTTTTTTTCTTTTTCATTCCTCTTTTTTTTTTTCTTTTTTTTTTTTTTGTATGGAGGGGTTCCATCTTTTTCAAAACCATGGGTAAAGGGAACTTCTTTGCACTTCTTGATTTACCTTCTCTTTTCACCACACCCCCCACTTAGGCTTTTGGCCTAAGTTGGCTATTCACACAAACCACATCTCATGAGGATTAAAGGTGAAGGGATAAAGATAGGTCACAATTTCATCAAGTTTCTTCCAGGAAAGGCTAAGGCTCAAAAGGTGTTCAAACGAAGTTCACACATCTCACAAGGTAGGCCACAAAAGAGGTATAATGTCAAATTATTTCACTCTTCAATAGTTGCCTAAGATCATCTCAAGAGCTTGCATCACTTAGTCAACCGGGACAACGGGGCAAATTCTAGGTATCGTCATACATGGTTCACGATAAGCTCATCACACAAGGCATTGACACCAATGTCAAACAAGACTCCACATTTTTGCTAGTGTGCAATGTTCATCACAAGAGACTCAATTTGATAATTGGCTAGTCACAATGAGATGCAAAAGTTCACATATTGCACATGCACCTTCATTTGGCCTCTTCGTAGCCGCACATTCATTTTTGTTCGATTATGAGCACTATTCAAGTCATTGGTATTGATCAAGACCGATACTCAAATTTTCAAGAGAACAACCACATTCAAACACAAACAAGAGGTGGCACAATTTTTTTTAGAAGCATCCAAAAACCATTTACAATTAAAACAAGGAGCCACAAGCTCAATCATCCACAAAAACAGTGCCAAACACAATTTATAGCTCAAAAACCCAATATATAACCAAAAAATTAATCACAAAAGGTGGGCCTCACCCTACCACAAAACAAAAGTTATTTTTCCTCAAATGCAAGCAATAAAATATCCAAAAGTCAATAAAAAAATAAGACGAGAGAGGGAGGTAAAGAATCTTGTCTAGACAATCGGTCAGTGCGTCGGAGCATCGTGCCAGGGTCACCTCGAAGGAGTGGGTCCACTACGAGCTGCCATGGACGTCTTTGTTAGCGATGTGCGGATCACCGATTGTACAATCATCTCCTCTAGATCACGGCAAGTCTCCATATATGCTCTCCTCCTCACCTCTATATGCTCCTCGTCGGTCTTTGCCTCCGGCTCAAAATACTATGCCATCCCAATATACATCTCCGGTGGTGGCAAGAGAAATCTTAAGTCTATGGGGCACCCATATCATCAGCTGCCTCAAATAGGGAAGTGAAGTCAGTGGACTTCAAGTAGTCCACATCCTTCCTCAGATTTGCAACCTCTGCTTTCAAAGCCGTAAACTCAGAAGTCTTCCCCTGTATGCCCTCACAAGCCTCAACTATTGCAGTGAGAGTGTCAATGGAAGTCCGGAGGGGGGTCAGTGCAGCAAGAATGATGCTCTCAATCATCCACAAGACTGTAGCCTCCAAACGAGTAGCTATCAAGTCAATTGAATGGGCCAGGTGCCCCATCTTCAGGATAATAGCCCAAGTAATCTTGGCGGGCAGGGAGGAGGTAGAAGTACCTGGGGCCTGTGAAGAAGAAGTAGGAGCAGATGTACCTGAAGGCTTAAAGACCAAAGTAGGGAAAGATGCCTCTACAGGTATCGAATAAATGTCCACCTCCGGAGATGTATCCACGGGTGCTCTCCTCATGTCGGCCTCTCTCACGTGTACTCGGCCTCTACATACCGAATGTCTATAGAAGATGAAGGAGTGACCTCAATATCCCTCGTCTCATAATGAGGTACTCCAGCACACCCTACACATCTCGAAATTAGCACCGAGAATGGAAAGGAGGTCTTACTCTTGGCCCTCATGGCCATCTCTTGCTCGATAAGGAGTCCCAGGTTGATGCTCCTCCGGGATATGATCGTCCCAAGGCAGGCCGCCTTAAAGTGGCATAGAATGGACTCGTTCTGGGATGACATAATGGCTCTGCTAATAAAGCCAAACCAAAACCGAGCAACAATACTCAGATCTTTCTTCTTTATAGGGACCCCTACCTCAATCCACCTCGGGGTGGTATCGTAAATCAATGGAGCAAGCCATCCCTTCAAGTCATCCAAGGACTGAGTAGTAGGAAAGACCTCATATGCCACTATAGCTCCTAGACCCTCTGCCAAGTACAATATTAATGTACTCGCTACTGCACCCGACTTTCTTTCCCCGGACCATGACCGACTTAACCGGTCTGAACTCACTGGCCTACTTCTTGCTTTTAGGAACCAGATCACCATATGCTGAGTAAAACCCCCGGACCCATGTAAGAATATAGGGGCCTCGGGTCCTGGTGAACTTCTTAAAATAATGGAAATAGAGGTGTCCCTCACCCTCTAGTATCTACCCTCAAGGCCCTCTCGAGGATAGTTCACAATCCATCAGCTTTTAGTCTGTTAAGTTGCACGGGAGGAGGGACCACCGGTGGCACCGGAGCTACAGGGGGTGCCGTGAGCCGGCATAGTGGTTGTTCTTTGGAGCTCTAGAGCGATCGGTGCGAGATCTAGCACGAATCTCAGCCCGCCAGGACTGTAGTGGCTGGTCGTCATCCGGCTCAGAGAATACGACTTGGGAGCCCTCACTATCGGAGTTGTGCTCCAGAGCCTCAGTAGCGAGCCTTTTGCCCTTGCCTTGTCGTCCCTTTGGAGCAGTTCAAACTCCAAAAATCATATATTATGAAAACGATACTAAACTTAATATTCAAAAATGTATTTATAGTCGCCAAAAATATGTTGCAAAGGACCATTCGGCACAGTAAGTCAGGATCTCCGATCAGCTCGGCGATCCGCCATTTGGTCAATTCCATCTCCTTTTTGCTTTGGCCTTCAGCTTCATCAAGTCTTGTAACTTTGGGCGATCCAACACTGCATCGCAGAACAGTTCGACAACACGCGAACTGCTCCTTTCTCTCGCTGACTTGACTTTCTCCTTCAGGGATTGACACATTGGACTTTAGGTGAGATAATAGCCATTCGGCAACTCGCCCAATGGATTAGGCGATCAACATGCCTTCTTTTCTTTGTTCTTTCAGCAGCCTTGTTCCTTTTTGTTCATTAGTGTCCATGCTTTGTTCCTCAATCCAAATACCTAGAGATCAAGGAGTTTACACCAGTTATTGGCACAAAAATAATCATTTGAGGACACTAAATCTATCTAAATAAAGCCCTAAATGAGTCCAAATCATGGACTCATCAACACCCCTAACTTAAACTTTTGTTTGTCCTCAAGTAAAACTCAAGTTCAGTAGTTCAAAAAGGATGTCTCAAATAGTGCTACACAAGACTCAATCATGAATGCACACAAAAGACTCAACTTACTCATGCAAGGATCAATTGTGCACTTAAAGATTCAGTTGTGACTCACCATTAGCAAAGATTCTCAAGTTCACCATACTTGCTTCAAATGCAAGTTCAAGCTCAACAAAGGTACTTATATGCCCTCACACAAAGAATGATTCCATATTCACCCACAATAGTTCAACAATTTATAGCTCCAGAATCTCTATCAACACTCACACTCACAAAAAAGAACACAATGCATAATTTCACCCATAGGTTTGCCCGTATTTTCCAATCAACACTTGTTTCAGCTCACTCAAGATCAAAAAGGTCTTTTCAAGGCTTGTAGTGGGGCTGAGTGTAAATGTATAGTCATTTAGGCGTAGTGACTTCTATGCTTATGAAATGTGGTATGAGCAACACTTTATTTCCTTCTCCTCATCATTCTCATTTATGCTCAAAGGTCTTTTTTTCTTTTTCATTCCTCTTTTTTTTTTCTTTTTTTTTTTTTTGTATGGAGGGGTTCCATCTTTTTCAAAACCATGGGTAAAGGGAACTTCTTTGCACTTCTTGATTTACCTTCTCTTTTCACCACACCCCCCACTTAGGCTTTTGGCCTAAGTTGGCTATTCACACAAACCACATCTCATGAGGATTAAAGGTGAAGGGATAAAGATAGGTCACAATTTCATCAAGTTTCTTCCAAGGAAAGGCTAAGGCTCAAAAGGTGTTCAAACGAAGTTCACACATCTCACAAGGTAGGCCACAAAAGAGGTATAATGTCAAATTATTTCACTCTTCAATAGTTGCCTAAGATCATCTCAAGAGCTTGCATCACTTAGTCAACCGGGACAACGGGGCAAATTCTAGGTATCGTCATACATGGTTCACGATAAGCTCATCACACAAGGCATTGACACCAATGTCAAACAAGACTCCACATTTTTGCTAGTGTGCAATGTTCATCACAAGAGACTCAATTTGATAATTGGCTAGTCACAATGAGATGCAAAAAGTTCACATATTGCCTATGCACCTTCATTTGGCCTCATCGTAGCCGCACATTCATTTTTGTTCGATTATGAGCACTATTCAAGTCATTGGTATTGATCAAGACCGATACTCAAATTTTCAAGAGAACAACCACATTCAAACACAAACAAGAGGTGGCACAATTTTTTTAGAAGCATCCAAAAACCATTTACAATTAAAACAAGGAGCCACAAGCTCAATCATCCACAAAAACAGTGCCAAACACAATTTATAGCTCAAAAACCCAATATATAACCAAAAAATTAATCACAAAAGGTGGGCCTCACCCTACCACAAAACAAAAGTTATTTTTCCTCAAATGCAAGCAATAAAATATCCAAAAGTCAATAAAAATAAGACAGAGAGGGAGGTAAAAAGAATCTTGTCTAGACAATCGGTCCGTCTGTCGGAGCATCAGTGCCCGGGGTCACCTCAGAAGGAGTGGGTCCACTACGAGCTGCCATGGACGTCTTTGTTAGCGATGTCTGGATCACCGACTGTACAATCATCTCCTCTAGATCTGGCAAGTCTCCATATATGCTCTCCTCCCTCACCTCTATATGCTCCTCGTCGGTCTTTGCCTCCGACTCATCAGCTACTATGCCATCCCAATATACATCTCCGGTGGTGGCAAGAGAAATCTTAGAAGTCTATGGGGCACCCATATCATCAGCTGCCTCAAATAGGGAAGTGAAGTCAGTGGACTTCAAGTAGTCCACATCCTTCCTCAGATTTGCAACCTCTGCTTTCAAAGCCGTAAACTCAGAAGTCTTCCCCTGTATGCCCTCACAAGCCTCAACTATTGCAGTGAGAGTGTCAATGGAAGTCCGGAGGGGGGTCAGTGCAGCAAGAATGATGCTCTCAATCATCCACAAGACTGTAGCCTCCAAACGAGTAGCTATCAAGTCAATTGAATGGGCCAGGTGCCCCATCTTCAGGATAATAGCCCAAGTAATCTTGGCGGGCAGGGAGGAGGTAGAAGTACCTGGGGCCTGTGAAGAAGAAGTAGGAGCAGATGTACCTGAAGGCTTAAAGACCAAAGTAGGGAAAGATGCCTCTACAGGTATCGAATAAATGTCCACCTCCGGAGATGTATCCACCAGAGCTGCTCTCCTCATGTCGGCCTCCTCTCACGTGTACTCGGCCTCTACATACCGAATGTCTATAGAAGATGAAGGAGTGACCTCAATATCCCTCGTCTCATAATGAGGTACTCCAGCACACCTACACATCTCTGAAATTAGCACCGAGAATGGAAAGGAGGTCTTACTCTACTTGGCCCTCATGGCCATCTCTTGCTCGATAAGGAGTCCCAGGTTGATGCTCCTCCGGGATATGATCGTCCCAAGGCAGGCCGCCTTAAAGTGGCATAGAATGGACTCGTTCTGGGATGACATAATGGCTCTGCTAATAAAGCCAAACCAAAACCGAGCAACAATACTCAGATCTTTCTTCTTTATAGGGACCCCTACCTCAATCCACCTCGGGGTGGTATCGTAAATCAATGGAGCAAGCCATCCCTTCAAGTCATCCAAGGACTGAGTAGTAGGAAAGACCTCATATGCCACTATAGCTCCTAGACCTCTGCCAAGTACAATATTAATGTACTCGCTACTGCACCCGACTTTCTTTCCCCGGACCATGACCGACTTAACCGGTCTGAACTCACTGGCCTACTTCTTGCTTTTAGGAACCAGATCACCATATGCTGAGTAAAACCCCCGGACCCATGTAAGAATATAGGGGCCTCGGGTCCTGGTGAACTTCTTAAAATAATGGAAATAGAGGGTGTCCCTCACCCTCTAGTATCTACCCTCAAGGCCCTCTGTAGATAACAAATTCTCCTCGAGGATAGTTCACAATCCATCAGCTTTTAGTCTGTTAAGTTGCCTGGGAGGAGGGACCACTGGTGGCACTGGAGCTACAGGGGGTGCCAGAGCTGGCATAGTGGTTGTTGCTGGAGCTCTAGAGCAGTCAGTGCGAGATCTAGCACGAATCTCAGCCCGCCAGGACTGTAGTGGCTGGTCGTCATCCGGCTCAGAGAATACGACTTGGGAGCCCTCACTATCGGAGTTGTGCTCCAGAGCCTCAGTAGCGAGCCTTTTGCCCTTGCCTTGTCGTCCCTTTGGAGGCTCTTGCCTTCCCTTTTGGGGAGGGTTGGCTCCTCCTTCGTTTATAGTAAATCCCTGTGCTCTTTTTTGGGGCGGCATGTTAAAATTTGTCCTTGCCATATCTGCAAAACATCAAAAAAAGTTAGAAATAATTCAAGCAAAAGCACAAAAGAAAACAATTGCAGAAAGACTCACCGAATCTCTTTGGCGAGCTAGATCAAACTCGCTGAAAGGATTGGCTCAAAAATTCCCAGAAGAATTGGCATGTCGGCGATGGGAAGGGCCTTTCAGAGAATTGCCAAAAACATTTGGTGAGCAAGGACTAGCCCGCCGAAATTTACATTGCTTTTAGGGATTAGGGGCGCAGACAAAAGGCGATCAAGAAGAACTTTTGGCAAGTCGCCGAGTGCACTTGGCGAACTTAGGCTTCTCGCCGAAACTTATAGAACCCAAATCAAGATTAAGCATGAAATTAAAGGCGGTAAGGGGTGATTTGGTAAACCGCCGAGTGGTTCGACGATCTCGACCCAACTTCCCAAATTCAGCCCTGCAACCCCCGAAGACAAAATAAAAAGCATACACTCCTCTAACTAAACTAAGACCCATTACACCCATTCCCCCGGATACTCAGACTTCTCCCGATTTGGCCAAATTTGGCCATTTGATGACTTTTGTCGTTAAGAATGACATCAACTGCTCCATCACTGGGCAAATTACGTCATTTGGCACAAATGCGGGTTACTTAGACTTCATCCGACTAGATCCAACAACATGCAAGCACAACCTCATAATTTTAATCATTTTTAAGCATGGCAATTTCGGGAATTGAACATTAAAGGCATTATAGGCATGATATTCAAACTAAATCAAGCACACACATACACAATTATGATCAGAGAGGTCCAACACACCTCACTAAGATAAAAAATCAATTGCAAATGAGTCAAAATTGCTAAATAAACAATTCGGGGTTCAGAAAACCAACCTTAGATGTCGAATATATACTTTGAAGCGCTAGGCGGAAAAGAAATCCAACTCTGAACACAAACTCGACGACTAAAATACGATAAAAATAGAAGAAATATACAATACTATAATGCGGGTGTGATTTTGGGAAGTTGAAAAGTGGGGGAAAGTGAAATAATTTGAAAGTTTAAACCTTTGGCCTTTAAAAACCGTCCAGTTCTCGCCCATTCAACGACATAAGTTTTCCTTGCCGACCCACATAGCGACACACCTAGTGGGCACTTACCTCGCCGAGTTTTACTGAACCTCCAGTTAATGTGGGGTCCAAACGATGGACTAGGTTGTGAGGTCAGCGATTCGCCAATTTGCTCTTGGGCTCACCGATTATAGACTCCAATTTCAAATTATCTTGAGTCCAGTGGCGGTCCAAGTCGGGCTCGCCGATCTCTTTGGTGAGTCCCCGACTGGACTTTTAGCTCGCCAACCTACACTTTTCAAACACATTCCACACTTTGATCTGCAGTATCAACACACCATTATTTCATATTTAAAAAAAGCAAATAAAAACTTGGGTTGCCTCCCAAACAACGCCTTAGTTAACGTCGCGGCACGACCCAAGTCCACGCTCAAACCTCATTCTTGGGTTGGCCATATTATCACTATGCAACCCCCTTGGTTGTCTCGGGTTTAGATGAGATGAGATATGACCCATTTAGGTCTCCAAATAGAGACGTAATGGGAGGTAACCATTTGGCTAAGGGTCGACACATCTTCTTTCATTTCTTTCAAAATCTTGTCTGACCCCTCAACCTTGTTAAGGATACGAGAAAGCATATCCTCAGACCGGCCACCTTCCAAATCCTTTGGCTTTTGACGCTCGTCAGGAGGCGCATATCTATCCTTTTCCCCATCCTTCCAATTGGGATTTCGATCCCTCCATTCTCTGTCACGATCTCTCCAACCTTCATCCCTGCCCCAACCTTAGTTACCACCCTACCTCGAGTAGTTTGAACGATAACCACCACCTTGGTTGGCTCGGAAATTCACCTTCTCATTATACAAAGCTTCGAACTTGGCTTTTTCGGGATTCACACACCCAATGCCCACGACATTGACACTCCGAGCACCAGCTCATATGACATTGTTAGACAAAATGTCAAGTTGTGTCATGATCTTGGCCATATTCTGGTCCCTCTCTTGGTCTTTCTCTATCTTTTCCTTGATTAATTTGAATGTGAGAGGAGAGACCTGGTCTTCATGTGTGTACCATGCCCGGTTGATTGTGGTCATGCCATCCAAGAGCTGAGCTGCTATCACATAAGGTCGTTGCATCAAACCTCCAGGAAAAAGTTGGTCAGCAACACCCTTGTTTACCGAGTCAAGGCTCCGATAAAAATACTGCAGCAACACGTTGTCAATCAAGCCATGAGTTGGGCATTGAAGCACCAACTTCTTGAATCGTAGCCAAGTTTCATAAATTGGCTCACCTTCTAGACGCTTGAAGCTTTGAATGATGTCCCGAAGTGTCATTATCTTTGAAGGAGGGAAAAATAACACCCGAAATGCCGTGACAAGCTCTTCCTAAGAAGTGATTGAGTTTCGTGGCAATTCAGCTAGCCACTTGCACGCTTCTCCCATTAGAGAGAACATGAACAATCTTAGCCGGATCGACTCTTGGGATATATTCTTGAAAGAGGATGGTCCGCAAACATCAACAAAATTTCTGATATGCTCATGGGGATGCTCATGAGCCAAACCATCGAACTACCCTTCAATTGCAAGAGCTAAAGCATAGTGCTAGTAATATGGAACACCGCGTTCCCTTCAACAGGCGGCAAGCGAATGACACCAATTCCACCCATAAGATGAGGGTCATTAACATTAGGCTCATGGACATCGTTGAGGTTGCCAATGTCGTCTTGGTGGCCTACTAGGTTACCATTGCTTCCTTCCACACTCATACTTCATGTTCCAAAACACAAACAAGCAAACCAAAACTAAAAATAAGTAGATTCAACTATAACTAACAAGAACAAAATTCAACTTAACTAAAAATTCTCAAACAACACCACTCCCTGGCAGCGGCACCATTTTGATTTCACTTATAAGGAAACTTCATCCAATTCTAAGTGTCAACAATCGTTAGTCCATAATATAACCCAACTAAATGAGTTGGGGTCGAATCCCATAGGGAGTGATACGTGTTTGAGAATCAATAAGCAAGTACGAATATGCTCATGTCAATCATAGGAAAAGACATTATCGAATAAAAACATAATTCAAATTAAGGGGTGACACAAATGTCAAATAACAGGGGGGTTTTGGTTTCAACTATCAGCTATAACAACAACAAATAACACGAATTTAACAATAATGAGATGGGTTCTTGGGATGTGATTCAATTATAAGCTAATATAGAAAATGGGTAATTGCAACTGTTAGTAAATAATTGTAAATTAGTGAATAAGCTAGACTTTAGTGGGGATAAACTTTCTCTCAAACAATTTACCCTGAATCAAGTTGATTTCTCTCGAACACCAACAATCATGAAAATAAGAAAACCTACGCTTTAGTCCATTCACTCTCTCAAGTTGAATGTGTGGAAAAGGGTTTAGGATTCACTCTCTTGAGATGAACCCATGACAACCCAATACCCACATACCATCAATTCAATAATCTTGGTTTTAAAACCTCTCTCTGAAGCAAGCCAAAAACACGAAGGTGGGACTACATTTGCAAATACAATCCTTTAATTTCAACCACAATAACTGAATGAAATCACTTCTAAACATCGTTTAAACTAACAATTAGCAATACCCATCAGCTAAATCAACCCATAATCATATAATCACACCCCAAGAATTGGAGTTTTAGTTAGACATCATAAAAAGATAAAAATCGTTACCAAATTGTGTTTCCATCAACTGGGTAAGATTAATTTCGTCGTTACAAAGGTCCAAATTGAAGAATCTCAAAGACCTACTTCCAATTTCTCAAAAATGGAAAACTTCAATTATTCAAAACTAAGGAAAAGTTTTGTCTCAATACTCTCAGTTCAAACTCCAAGAATTCTATATTATGAAAACTGATACTAAACTTAATATTCAAAAATGTATTTATAGTCGTCAAAAATATGTTGCGAAGGACCATTTAGCGCAGTAAGTTGGGATCACCGATCATCTCGGTGATCCGCCCTTTGGTCAATTCCATCGCCTTTTTGCTTTGGCCTTCAGTATCCTCAAGTTTTGTAACTTTAGGCAATCCAACACTACATCACGGAACCATTCAGTGACACGTTGGCTGCTCCTTTCTCTCACCGACTTGACTTTCTCTTTCAGGGCTTGGCACACTGGAACTTTAGGCAAAATAATAGCCATTCAGCGACTCACCCAATGGATTAGGTGATCAATATGCCTTCTTTTCTTCGCTCTTTCAGCTGCCTTGTTCATTTTTGCTCATTGTTCCTTAATCCAAATACCTGGAAATCAAGAAGTTTACATCAGTTATTGGCACAAAATACGCATTTGAGGACACTAAATCTATCCAAATAAATCCCTAAATGAGTCCAAATCGTGGACTCATCAACCACTCTACCTCAATCAAGAATACATGTCTTTTCTTGTTGCACTACTATATATAAGATCATTTCAAAGATGCTCACAAATAGACTTCACAATGTTATGGAATATCTAGAGGATTCAAGTCAGGCTACTTTTGTACCTAGTAGAGTGCTAACTGATAAAGTTCTTATTAGTCATGAATTGGTCAAAGGCTATGGAAGGAAAGGCATATCACCAAGATGCATGTTTAAGATTGATATGCAGAAGGCTTATGACTCCTTGGAATAGAATTTTTGGGAGGAGGTACTAGTTGGCATGGAGGTTCCTTACAAGCTCATATAATGGTTAATGAGTTGTGTTAGGACAAAATCTTATTCTCTCATGATAAATGGTTGCCCTAGTCCACCTTTTCAAGCAAAGAGAGGGTTGAGACAAGGGAAACCTCTATCTCTATATCTTTTTTCCTTGCTATGGAATATCTAACCAGGATATTGAGAACTCTGAGATCCACACCAACTTTCAAATACCATCCAAGATGCCACAAAGAACAAATCATTCAGCTAAGCTTTGTTGATGATATCTTGTTGTTTAGCAGAGAAGATATACCATCAACCACCCTATTTTATGAATGCTTTCAACAATTTTCTAATGTCTTTGGACTCATAGCTAATCAGGCCAAGAGCAGTGTATACTTTGGTGGAGTTTCAGAAGCTATCAACATATGATACTACAACATATAGGTTTCACAAAAGGATTACTTCCTTTCAGTATCTTGGGGTGCCTCTGAGTTCAAATAAATTATTAGTAGGTCAATGTCAACCACTCATAGATAGGATGATGTGAATAATAACTACATGGACAATAAAATTCCTATCTTAGGCAGGAAGGATCCAACTGGTGAATACTTTCTTAACAACCATGTAGGTTCTGGCCATAGATATTCCTGTTGCCTAAGAAAATATTACAAAGAATAGAAACAATGTGCAAAAGGTTTCTATGGAATGGTGAGGTTCAAAGCAAAGGGAAGGCACTTATAGCATGGGAAACACTTTGCTGGCCAAGGGTTGCTGGAGGACTTAATGTCAGAGATATATATGTGTGGAATAAAACTCCTATACTAAAGCACCTGTGGAACCTCAGCAACAAAAAAGATAACTCTATGGATTGTCTGGGTCCATACCTTTTATCTCAAGGGTAGGGAACCATGGAATGTGATAGTTAATCAAGCCTCCTGGATTCTGAGTAAAATTCTCAAGGCAGGGCACTGGTTACAAGTGACAGAAATCATGAAGGCAGAAGAATTCAGTATTAAAGGAATGTACAAGAAGTTAAAAGGAGAATACAATAAGGTCCCAAAGAGAAGACTGACATGCAACAATCTAGGCAATCATAGGTGGATATTTGTGCTTTACTTGGCTATACATAAAAGGCTATAACCCAAAGATAAGCTGGGTAAATGGGGAATTATTACTGATGTTTTATGTTAATGGCCACAACATTCAGTATACAACATAGAGCTTCGAACTTTATATCTTGGGAACATTGTAAGAGTTGCCATGGAGGATGGAGAACTTTGATTTAGTCATTCATCTCTTTTATTGGTTATTTGTATTCGTGATTTTTGGAAGATATTTTAGCTATTGTTTTTAAATTTTTATGATTGACACAAATAAATGTATTTTTATGAATTTTGATTGTATTTTTGAGATAATGTGTAGCTAAATTTCATAATTAGGGTTGTGAGAGCCATAATGAATTATCAAAGTAAGTTAATGTAAGAAGTGATTCTTGAATGGTTTTCATGCATGTATTGTTTTTCTCTGCTTTGATTGCTTTTTAATGAGGATCCGCATTAGAACTCACTTTGTTCTTACTTGATGAACTAAGGGGGTAACAAATGGAAAAATAGATTGTACAACGAAGATTTGAGGCTATATAAACTCTCGTCTAATAGCTTGAAGGGACCAAGGGATACCAATATGGGATTAAAAGTAAGGGTTAGTAAAGCATACACCCTTAGAAGGACCAAGTTGCGTTGTAAAATTCACTTATATAAGTGATCATCCACTTAGATGATAAATATCTTACTGATCTTTCATGCTTAGAACTGAAATAGATCACTGATACAATATTCTTGCTAAGTTATGCAATCATGGGGAACACATTCATAGTCGTTATTTCTAATAATTTAAAACAAATAAATATTTAGTCTAAGCTATTGCTATTCTTTTTATTTTTGTTTCAATTTAAATCTCTCTTTTTTATATAACGGCTACCGAGTTAAATTTTTTCTATTGATAATATTTTTTCACATTGTCTATGACATTACAAACAACCGTTTATATTTCCTTTTAAGAAGTATATTTGATGTTATCACCTTCTCACTTTTTAAATTTTTAAATTTTTAATTAGAACCACTATTTGATATGCTTATTCAAAAATATTACTAATTATTCATTTATTGATAATTAAAGATTATAGTAAAATAGTGAGTATTTGACCAATCTTAAATGATTTAAGAATATGGTGACAATAGAACTTATAAAATTTAAATTTAAATTATATTTCTAAATCAAACCTTAAAAAAATTGAAATATCACACGAAAACACAAAAAATATTATCCACTTGATAGACAACTTTAAAAGAAGTGGTTATATTAGAAGAAGATAATAGGAATATAATGAGTGGAGTTGATCCATATTCCTACTACTAGTAATAGTTGTACTAGGGAACTATAGAGTAAAGCCAACAAAAATTTAAAGTCACTTTTTAGAAAAAAATAAATATATTCAAATTTAGCGAAGAAGCCAGAATTTTCATAATAGCTAAAGCTTTTTTCATTTAAAAATGGCAAATTTAACCTATTATTTTATTAATGACAATTGACAAGGGCAGTTTTACACCGATTACTAATAAATTTGACCATATATATATATCATCACAGATGAGCTATTAACTATGTATGAAATAACTGTGTATGGATTGTATTAACACATAAATGTGTTGATCATGGGTTGTAATTCAACAATTAGCTTAGTAAAAAAAAAAAGAAAAAAAGTGAGGCTTAATGCATATAAGGCCCTTTAAACTTGTCCATTTTTTTCATTTAGACACTTAAATTATAAGACTTACCGATTGAATGATTGAACTCAAGTCATAGTGTGTGTATTGCACACAATCAATTCAGCAAGTCCAAACGCTTTGTGCATGACTTTCAAATGCTGCTTATGTGGCATTATTACAAATAAGAAAATGGCATATCGATAATAAAATAAAAGCATTTTTTTCTTCCACAATCTCTTCAGCAAGCCCATATTTTTTTGTACATTTTTTTAATTGTAATTTTACACTTAATTTCTATAAAAATTGGGGCATTCCATTTTCTCAAAGGAGAGAGTGTACTACACATGTTGTGCTATGTCGGCACAGTGTGTCCAATAGACACATTATAGTTTGAGTTCGAGTGTTCAATCGGTAAACTTAAGCGTCTAAATAAAATAATATGAATAGGTTTAAGGGGCCGCATATGCATTAAGACTAAAAAAATATATAGCAAGATTATATTTTTGTCATATGCTTTGTTTTATAGGATAAAAATTCAAAAAAAAAGTTCATGGCATATTTTTAGCTAGCATTTGACCATATGTTTTAAGAGTAGATTTTAATTAATCTTCAATTATTTATTTGACCAAATTTTAAAATTTTATTCTTCAAACATTTTATGTTTCCCAAAACCGACTAAGATTAATTTTTTGGATTTTGGTAACTTCCACTTAGAAAAGCT
This sequence comes from Solanum commersonii, assembly GCA_029007595.1. NCBI lineage: Eukaryota > Viridiplantae > Streptophyta > Magnoliopsida > Solanales > Solanaceae > Solanum > Solanum commersonii. The sequence continues at coordinate 20,436 of JAJTWQ010000411.1, forward strand.
TCAAAAAAAAATCTAAGAAAATTTAGGCAAGAAATTTGTTTTTCTTCTAATTATATTAATTTTTGTCGTCTATAATTATAGTATCATATTAAAACATTTTCCTATTATATTGAATTTTTTAAGATATTGATAGGTAGATTATTTCATTTCTAATTATGCTCTCACCTACTTTCCTCAATTTGATAAAGTCATTAACCATATTTGAATACTAATCTTTTTAATTTGAAAATTTTGATGTATTCTTTATTTTTATGGTTAGTGCAAGGCTATATTTTAAGTATCTATATAAATTTATTTCTTTACTATAATTTTAACATATAATGAAGAGATTTGTTTTCATTTATAGTATGGCAATAAATTAATTACATCATAGTAGATTTTTTTTGTATAAATAAGCAACACATTTTTTGGAGAGCCTCATCAATTAACATCTCATTTTCATCTGAGTCATGACAGAAAAAAAAAAAAAAGACTCTAGGACGTCAAAAGATTCTGATGGCCAAAATAGAATATGAAATGATAGATACTGAACATTTTCAAAGTGTTGTGCAAGTTTATACAAAAAATAAAGCGATATGATTGGAAAATATGACATTGATGTGGGAATAATAGTACTTTCCCCTACTGGTAATCCTTTGTCTTTTTTACACCCTACAATATATGCCATTGTTGATCGTGTTTTTAGTCCATGGACTAAAAAAAGGATCAACAACGTAACAACATCAATTGTAGGGTGGAATAAAGAGAAATGATTATGGGAAAATATTATTATTCCCATATCAATGTCATATTTCTCAATCTTATCGCTTGCTTTCTTGTATAAACTTGCACAACACTTTGAAAATGTTGTTTATAGATCATCTTCGTCTTCTATTTTGGCCATCAAAATCTTTTGACATCCTAGAGTCTTTTCTTTTGCCATAACTCTAATATGATATGTTAATTGATAAGGCTCTAGCTCCAAAAATTGTGGTTCTTATTTTTACAAAAAAATTCTTCAATATTGTAATTAATTTCTTGCCATACTACAAAATGAAAACAAATCTCCTCATTATGTTAAAATTATTGTAACAAAATATATTTATATAGATACTTCAAAAAATATAGTCTTGCACTTACCATAATAATAAAAAATAAATCAAAATTTTCAAATTAAAGAGATTAATATTCTAATTTGGTTAATGACTTTATCAAATTGAGGAAAGTAGGTGAGAATATAATTTGAAATGAAATAATCTACATATCAAAATCTTCAAAATATCAATATAATAGGAAAATGTTTTAATAAGCTACTATAATTGTAGACAACAAAAGTTAATAAAATGCTGCTACTTCGTTTACACAGGCTCCTCAAGAAAATGCTAATTAAGCATACAACGGTCCCTAATACATTTGAGTTTCATGCAATGAAATAATTAAGTTTCTTAAATGTTTTTTTTTAGTTTTAATTTCTATTTTTATTTTAAAGTTGATGGTTTTATTTGAATTATTTAGTAGTGATTTTCATTTATGATATGAATTTAGTGAACTCACAGACTCGTATTTATGTATTAATTATGAGTTGAATATTTAAATTTCTTATGGTACGTTTTAGAATTTTTAACATATATGTCAATGATTCAAATAAAATGTGATTAAATTGAATCTATTTAATGATACTATCATTGTGAAGACCTTAAATCTTGGCTTTTGACTAATAAATAAAAATTAGTTTTCAGGTTTTAATCTAATCACACCCATATAATGTGTTCAAAATTAATTCAAATTTATTCCTACACATTTTGGGCTATTTAGATAAATCTAAAACGGTTTTTAGGATAAAAATATCTTTAGAAAAATAAATAATCGGAGCTAGAAGGCAAAATTTAATTCGGATAGTGAGGTCCATTTTCTCTCCGTATCGTAGAAGATTATGTCAGGTTAAAGCGTCTCTAGTAGTTGAACTATAGATCGAGCAAACTAAAAGGTAAAGTCACTTTTTTGAGAAAAAAAAAACATTTAAATTTAACAATGAAATCAGAATTTTCATGATGGCTAAGCTTTTGTGAATGACAAATTTAGCCTATTTTCTTAATGATGAGCGCAGTTTTTCACCCATTACTAACAAATTTGACCATTTTTTTTATATATATTCTCACACATAAGTTGTTATATGAATAAATATGATAATTATAAAATAATTGTGTATGGATTATATTAACACATAAATATGTTGATTATGGTTTTTAATTCAACAATTTGCTCAGTCAAAAATAAAAAAATGGGAAAATTAGTAAAGTAGTCAAAATCCCTAACATAATTAGCTAAAACATCTACATTATAAAATAATTATTAAAAATATCATTATGTCATTATTTTAGCAAATATATTATATCCTAATATAATTAATTTACTATACTTTTATTTCTCAAATCAGTTACCTAGTTTGACTCTACTACTTAAAAGTTAAAAAAAAAAGACCCCACATTCTAATATTCTCTCTAGATTTTTATCCTAAATCCCTCCACTCTCTCTACTGATTCCACCATTCTTATCTCCTATAATTTTTTAAGAATTCTCTTCGACTTGTACGATTTCAACATCTGGCAATTCTTCGTGCAAATTGGGGTATAATATCCGATTTTGCTCTCTCCTACGTCTGATTAGGAGTCGGACCTGCTCCACAACTTCTTTGCTTATTGGGCTCAGGCGGTTTCCCTGTCAAGTTCCAGATAAACAATATCATATCATATTAAGAGTGTATTTGGATTGTCTTAGCGTAACAATTGATATTAGAATAGTCAATGGTTCTACAAGATGAATATATATAGCTATGGGGCTCGACTTACTAGCTTTGCCTATCTACGAATTATAAACCGATTTTTAGCTCTGGCTTTGGAGACATGTACACATAAATGAAGCGAGTGAGTTTTGGTGATCATAGTTAAATACTCGATTGTGAATAGTACACAGTCTATCTCTAGATAATATCACGAGGTATCATATTATAAACATAGTGAGAAGGAAAGAAAATTATTGGATGCACAACAAGAAAAAGCTTTAATTAAGACCAACATTTAAGGACGAGTCTATATTCTTGTCTCTAAAAGTATATCTATTGGGACGAGATTATATTTCGGTCTTTATTGGTATATGTTTTTGGGAAGATATTAAATCAGGTCACTAAAAAAGTTACTAACTAGTCCTAAAATGTAATTTGAGGCATTATATTGAGGCTTGAGCGGGAAATTTTTCCACCTAATGAAAACTTTTCTTTTAGCAAAGCTTTAGGCGCTAAAAAAATATTCTGAAAGTAAAAAGAAAAAAACTTTATCCTCAAAATAAAAGCTTGTTCCTAAAACTTGCCCTATCTAATCTCTTCAGATCGATCACCACTACAACTCATGAATTTGCTGCCCTAATCTCAACGTTGCTCTGCCCTAATCCCAACGACATTCTTCCATTAAATTCTCTACCGCCGCTCTATGGATGGTTCCGAAAAGACTCATCTTGAATCCATGGAACTTGATGAATCAATTGTCGGATCGAAATACTTAATTGTCCATTCATTCTCAATTCTAAATAACCAAGTTTATTTACATGTTCATTATTTTGGTATTCATCCTAATTACATATGTAAAACAAACTTTTCATTTTATTTTGCTTATTTTTTATTTACAATATCACTTTGTATACCAAATAGTTTGTATTTAGATTTGATTCCGTATTTGTCCTAATGGTATACCATCAAGTTTTGTATTTATATTTGATTTTATATTCATTCGCAATTCTAAATAACTAAAATACAGTTTATTTATGTTATATAGGTATCCATCCTAGTTGCATCAGTAAAACAAATTTTGTACTTTATTTTGCTCATTTTGTATTTTCAATATCACTTTGTATACCAGGTAGATTTTATTTAGATTTGATTTTGTATTCATTTTGAATTCTGAATAACCAAAATACAATTTATTTCAGTATTCATTATATAGGTATTCATGCAAATTGCATTAGTAAAATAGATTTTGTATTTTATTTGGCTCATTTTGTATTTTCAATATCACTTTGTGTACCAGCTAGTTTGTATTTAGATTTGAATTTGTATTCGTCCTATTGGTATACAATCAAGTTTTGAATTGTATGGTCTATCTTTTCAATTGAAATGAGTATTTATCGTGCTCAGTTTGTAAAAAGAAGTTCATCCGAATACACATAATCATATTTAAAGAAGTTCATCCGAATACATTTCAGATAAAATTATATTTTAAAAAGTTCAAACAAGTAAGGATAACAAACTAAGGGAAATATTTTTACCTTTTTAAAAATATTTTCTCCCATGATTCTCTCCATTCTTTTATTAAAAATTTGTATTCTTTTAAATTAAATAAATACAGCCAGCATTATAACAAACCAAAATATTGACATTTTAAATAAATATGAAAAGTGTTCACAATGGGTCCTATTAGATGCTAAAATATTGTTGTTTTGAAAATTTTCCTAAAAAAATTAAGATTATCTTTTCGTAGTGGGCTATGTTATATAGAATAAAAATTCAAAAAGGAAGTTCATGTAGAATTTTTGGGAACTTACATAAGTTCCACTAGTTTAGGAGTTAATTACTTAAATACACTATAGTTTGGAATATTATTTATTTTACCAGATTTTGGTGCACTCAAATACTTCCAAATACATGTATCTCATATACATGGGGTCAAATTTAAGTGTAATTTGTTCTAGATATATAGTATCCAAGTGGATCTGCGTGTATTTGGTACACATATATAGCAAATCTTGCTCGCCTCTCTCCCATTTCACTCGCCACTCTCTCATTTATATGGTATCTCAAATACATGTAAATCATTCAAGATACATACAAATATATGTATCTAGTGTGTATCTAGTGTGATTCACATGTGTCTGAGATACATACAAATCTCGCTCGCCTCTTACCCTTTTTATATATCTGGTAGCAAAAATACATATATCTAAACATAATATACGTAGATAATTCTAAATTTGTGGTAATATACATAATATTTTGACAATATAGATAATAATAATAATATATATATATATATATATAGTAGTGAAGTATGTCTAATCATATAGTTTTCTAATATTTTTAACTAGCATTGACCATATATTCTGAGAGTAGATTTTAAAAATTCACCTTTAATTATTTATTTGACTATAAAATTTGACCAGATTTTCAAATTTTGGTCATCAAATATTTTGAAGTTCCCCAACACTAACTAAGATTTGTTTTTGGATTTTGGTAACTTCCATTTACGAAACTTCAAGAAATTTTAGGCAAAAAAATTATTTTTCTTCTAATTATATTAACTTTTGTCATCTACAATTATAGTAGCATATTAAAACATTTTCCTATTATATTGAATTTTCAAAGATTTTGATATATAGATTATTTCATTTCTAATTATGTTCTCACCTACTTTCCTCAATTTGATAATGTAACTAAGCATATTATATTATTAATCTCTTTAATTTAATTTTTCTATTTCTTTTTATTATTATGGCAAGTGCAAGAGTATATTTGAAGTATCTATATAAATTTATTTTGAACTATCAAATTAAAGGTATTTGAGTCCTCTTTCCAATGCCATCAAGTTTGCCTCACTCCGAGTTTTGAGTAAAGAGATATGACTGTTTACTAGAGACATTCTAACCTAGTAGCAGCTCCGCAATAGCTCCACATTACATAGTGGATACAGACATTACCGTCCGCTTGAAAAATATCCCAATTTCCAGTTCATTTTTGTTTATTTTTAAAGGGTATTTTATTCATAAAAACCCTTCGGAAGTCATCTAAATTACCCTAAACGTATAGAAAAATCAGATTTCATAATAAAACCCTCTCATTCACTCCTAAATTTCTACGCTCAAGAACTTCAAGAAACGCTAAGGCTAGGGTTCATCTTCCATGATTTTCCTTCAAGTTTCTTTAAAAACGTTGCTCTTCTACGTATGTGAGGTTTCTATTAGTGATGGACTTGTTCGTCCTCACGCCAATCATGTAATCCTTTCATTAATTTGTCCATGAAATCATTTATGTAAAGATTCTTGAAGAGCTCTTGAGTTTCGCCCCATTCGTTAACAATTGAGGTTTTGAGTACTTGAGGTGAGGGTCTTGCGAATGATTTATGTTTCTTGAGAGAATTTGAGTGAGATTTCATTGAATTTATGTTAAGTTTATGAATCGAATAGAGTTTGAAAGAAACCAATCGATTCTAGATGAGTTAGGACCTGAAATTAAATAAGAAAATTCGTCGGGTTTTTGGGTTTGGGATGGGGCAATGCACCACCAAAGCACTACGTGGGCAGACACCCTCTGCCTGCAGTGCGCCCCAAATTACTCCCAAGCCTCTTGGGGTAGGTGCAACGCGCCTGTCCTTTTTCCTCTCCATTCTTCGCCCTATATGTGTTACTTTGAATCATGTCTTTGTTCTCTTCTTGTTATTAACTCTTAAAGTCGTTATTAATCCTTGAGAGAGTCTACATGTCCCACTCACATTTCTTCATTTACATTCCAAATTAACTTAATACAATAAGAAAGTTTAAAGGCTCTATTTCATATAAACTTAAGAGCTTCAAATGTTATTTATATATATTTATATATATGTACCTATGTTGATTATTTTCCTTGAAAGATAAGTTCAGGAGTGCATGTTTTAAAAATGAAAATATGTCTCGCGTTTTAAAAAGTACTTCAATAAAGTAAAATGTCCCTTCTTTGAAATGGGTGAATTGAGCCTAAGGTTATATTGATTATTTTGGGAGTAATATGGAGCACCAAATTGGGTTAGAGTCTTTTATAACTCAGAAGTCCCATAAAATACGTAGCCAACGTAGGATAGGATAACATTGATTCTTTATGCGACTCCTCACTGCCTCTGAGAAGGCCTATTAAATGGATCCATAGTCATAATATCATCCTATACCCTCGGCAATGTATAGGATGGCCCTTGCAACGTGGGCGAAATGTTGTATCATTGCTAGGCTCATAGTAATGGTTTTCGTTTAGAAAAACTCCCCACAATGTAAAGTATATCATTCTCATGTTGCTTTCATTGCAAATCTTATTATAAAGCTCAAATGGTTTTCACTCCATATTTATGTATTGATCCAATTATGTTGCTTTCAGTCATTCAGGTCAGGTAATTGTTTACTCTAGCCCTATCACTTAATAGTATATTAAATGTACTAACGTCATTTGACCTATATCTTATTATGATGCAGTTACAGGTGCTCAGAATCCTCAACAAGCATTTTGTTGAGATCACTATTCACTCACAGACAATATTTTGCGAGGCCTCTCTGTTTTTGGGAGACTTCATTTTCATTAAGCTTAGTAGTATTGAAGGTGTTGTGGGTCTTGTCCTAACATTTAGCTTACATTGTTAGAGACTTCATAGGCAGACAAGATTAGATGCTTCCATTGTTTTCTCGGGATGTTTATTTAACTAATGTCTTATGTTAAGTATTTGCAAGACAATATTTTAAGTCTTTGTTAAATGTCTAAATATTCATCTATTTTAAGCTTCTGCGTATTGCTTAGTCACATAAGTCACGTAGTCTTGCCAAGGGTTCGCTTGGGGATTACAAATGGTTCTTGAGTGTTGGCCACATCCAGGGTGTAGGCTCGGAGCGTGAAAAACTTGGTATTAGAGCACACAGTTCAAGTGTCCTAGGGTGTTAGTAGAATCTTATTTATGGTTGTGAGGGCCCCACTTATATAAATGAGGGACTACAGACATTTAAGAAAAGTTTCTTTTCTTTCATACTCTAAATCGTGCAGTAGAGTTGTGTCATAAATAACTTATTCATACTCGTGTGTTTCTCAAATCCATTCGACTACCCCACATACTCAAGGTGGTTCAAAAGAAAAGTCAATTCTTATCGATGAGTTACTCTAAGCAGAAAAATCTTCATAATGTCATGAGACTATAGAGGGAATTAAGAGAAGCCTATGAGTAAGCTTAAGTGTTGAGATTCTAAAGAATGCACTCTTGTTGATATGAATCGTACGTTCAAGCTAAAAACGAGATGCACTACCATGCTCTCTTCTCTAAACCTCTTTTCAGGTGAGACCCTTATGAGGGAAGTGCGTTTTAGAATAATCAAATGGCTTTTTTCCCCCAAAGAGATAGTATGAGTTGCGATGTTATAAGTAGTAGTAGTAGTAAAAGTACCCAAAGTTAAAAGAATGCATGTAGGTGTATAGTAATATAAGAAAGGGAGACAATGATGAGGTAAAATATGTTGTTGTAGTCATGTACCTAGTAAGTCATTAACGATGAGTTTTCCTTTATGTGTAGACTAAAGAATAATAATTTTGTATGGAGTTCATGGTAGAGGGTAGAGGAATAGTTACGAGTTAAGATGAGTTAGAGTATACTTTAACTAGAAATGATTTTATAATGATGCTTCATTGTGTTAGTAGCAACCAAGTGTAGATGTTGAATAGAAGAGCAATAGCATTCATGAGGTGGTAGTTCTAATCTAGGCTTATGACTTTTAAGGGAGAGCCCATAATATTCAGAGGGTTACAGAGCTAATTAGAAAATAATGTATAGTGAATGAGTAAATAGTTCTTAAGTTGTGAAATGGAATGTGACAGTAATATGTAAGTATGTAGACTGAGAGATAAAGATTGACTACTTTTCATGAGGTCTTAGTTGGCGAGTATTTCTTAATTTTATCTAGTTGTTGTAAGTTAGTATAGTAAGCGAGTAATAATATTGATATCAGTGTTTAGAAATAGACACTAATCTTGAATTTGAGATGAGTGTCGTGATCAAAAGGATGAAAGCATGAGGGTGATGATGTTAGTTTTAAAATCTGATCTAGTAGGTTTGACATAAATTAGGTGAACAGTTAAGGTGTTACTTTTCTATAAATGTGAATGGTACAAGTGTGGTATTATGACTCTTAGATGAGAGCAATAAAGTGAGGCTAAGTCATTAGATTAGTAAGAGTATTACGGGGTGTACCCGAGATTTTATGTAGTCGAAGGAGGTTTTAATTAAGTTTATGACTTTCTATATGTGCCTAGAGAGTATAATTGAGTTATCAATGTGGTGTAGACTGATGTAAGAATTATCTATTACCCTTAAGAGTTTGGTGGAAGGGACTATATATAGACCATGATGAGCCTTTCAAAGATAGCTCAAGTTTTCTCCAGTTAGACTGATATGAACTCAGAAGGACAATATTAGTGGGCTAAGAAGGAGAAATCAAACAATTAAGAGTTAGATTGAGTAGTTTTATAAACCAATGAGAAGAGGTTAAAAGAAGCATCTTAGAACGAAGCCCTAGAAGGAATCTTAGTATTTGCACATGGAGAGTTTTGTAGACATGAGATTAGCACTTTCTTGAGTATTAGAGTAAAGCGAATGTAAACCAGTTTAGATATGGTTGAATAGATCTATAACTTTAAAGTATCAGCTTTAAACCTAAGAGGGAGATGTTAAGATAAGAAACCAAGTCAAGTGTTGATAATTAGATAGTTAAATGTTCAGGTTGAGTTAAAGTGTTATATCAATCCATTCATACTCTAGCGTATTCCTCAAAGTCAGTTGTTACAACATCATGCTGATGTCTCTTATATCAGAATTATGTTCATGACCTATGTTCATACACTACAACCATATTTACATCTATGCTCAGTTCACAGAATGAGGGGAAAAGACTTTAACCCATTGATCTCAATCTTACTCCATAAAGTTATGGATATCAGCCTCATGATATGAACCTATTCATATCAGCACCCATGTGTCATAGTATGCTCAGTCTCACAAAATTATGACTTACTCTCAGTTTCTAGCAATATAATGTTATTCCATGAATATTCTTATATCAAATATCTCGAATGAATCGTGCTTATGATCTTTATCCCTAAAGTCCTTCCAATGATCCTTTTTAGTTATGTTAGTGACAGTGATGATGAGTAGTATTCCTAAAAGAGTGGGGTGGAAAATGTTGCAAAACTTGTCAGCTATCAGTCTATCGCTTAATGCATAGTATTTCTACTATTACTTCATGCCCAGATTCGTTTGATTCATGTAAAATAATTTCAGATAGAGTATGACTATGTTCAAACTCATATCGTTCATGACTTATGTACTCTAGTCCACTTTCAAAATTATTAGTATCAATCAGTCCCACCTATGTTAGTAGGCAAGCTCAGAAGTCAAGAGAGGTGGTGATAGTAACTCTTTTCCCCTCCATTCTCAGTTTAACCATCATTCGAGGACGAATGATTCCAAGGGTGAGATATTGTAACACCCCAAAAATCTCTAAGTTAAGACCCAAACCATTCTTGAATTGCGTATAAGGTCGTACCGAGTGATTCTTCATTGTTCTTATATTCTAAGGTCAATTCATTAGTGTAGGAATGGTTTTTGATATCAGTTAAGATCACTAAAATCCGCTAGCAAAAAATTAAGTTGAAGTCTACCTTACTTATTAAGTTTTTATGTAAAATTCTACTTCAAACAATCATATATCCCAGCACATAAAGAATTAGGTGACCCATTAACTATCAAATTAAAGGTCTTCGAGTCATCTTTCCAACGCTACCAAGTTTGCCTCACTCAAAGTTTTGAGTAAAAAGATATGGTTGATTTACTAGAGACGCTCTAACCTTGCAGCAGCTCCGCAATGGCTCTATGTTACGAAGTGAATACAAACCTCACTGTCAACTGGAAAAATATCCTGACCGCCAGCTCGTTTTATATTTTTTAAGGCAATTTTAGTCCTAACAAACCCCGAAGAAATCTTTGAAATTACCCTAAACATGTAGAAAAATCAGTTTTCATAATCAAACCCTCTCATTCACTCCTAAATTTCTACGCTCAAACACTTCAAGAAACATTAAGGCTAGGGTAAATCTTCCAAGAATTTCCTTCAAGTTTCTTCAAGAACATTGTTCTTCTAGGTATGTGAGGTTTTTGATAGTGATGGGCTTGTTCGTCCTCACGCCAATCATGTAATCCTTTCATTGATTTTTTCATGAAATAGTTTATGTAAGGATTCCTGAAGAGTTCTTGAGTCTATCCCCATTCTTCAACAATGGAGGTTTTGAGATCTTGCGAATGAGTGGTGTTTCTTGATAGAATTTGCGTGAGATTTCATTGAATTTGTGTTGGGTTTATGAATCAAAGAGAGTTTAGAAGAAACCAATCGATTCTAGATGAGTTAGGACCCGAAATTGAACAAGAAAATTCATCAGATTTCTGGGTTTGCGATGGAGAAATGCGCCACCAAAGCCCCAGAATGGCTTTTTGCGCCTGCTGTGCACCCCAAAGTATTCCTAGTAATCTTGGGGCTAGCACGACGCGCCAATGATGCACCTGGATCACTTGGCCTTTTTCTTCCCGTATGTATCCCTTTAAATCATGTCTTCGTTTTCTTCTTGATATTAACTCTTAAAGTCTTCATTAATCCTGAAGAGAGCATACATTTCCCTCTCATATGTCTTCATGTACATTCCAAATCAACGTAAGATAAGAGAAAGTTTAGAGACTCTATTTTATAAACTTAAGAGCTTCAAATGTTATTTTTATATATGTATATAAATATGTACCTTTGTTGATTATTGGGCTTGAAAGATAAGTTCATGAGTGTATTCTTTAAGAATGTAAATACATTTAATTTGTTGAAGAGTACTTCTATAAAGTAAAAAAGTCCCTTCTTTTAAATGGGTGAATTGAGCATAAGGTTATATTGATTATTTTAGAAGTAATATTGAGCACCGAATTCGGTTAGAGTCTTTTATAAATTAGAAGTCCTATAAACTACGTGGCCAGCATAGGATAAGACAGAATTGATTCTTCATGTGACTCCTCACTGCCCCTAAGAAGGCCTATTAGATGGATCCATAATCACAATATCATCCTAAACCCCGGCAAGGTATAGGATGGCCCTTGCAACGTGGGCGAAACATTGTATCATTGCTAGACTCATAGTAATGGTTGTCGGTTAGAAAAACTCCCCACAAATTAAAGTATATTATTTTCATGTTGCTTTTATTGCATATCTTATTGTAAAGTTTAAATGGTTTTCACTCCATATCCATGTATAGATCCAATTATGTTGCTTTCAGTCATTCATGTCAGTTAATTTTTTACTCTATGTAATACCCCAGAAAATTTTTGAGCTAAGACTTGAACCATTTTTCGTTGTGAGTAAGATTTTATCGAGGAATTTAAAATTTTCTTAACTTTTGAGGTTGCTAGATATAGCACCTTGAGTTCCAAAAAGAACTAAAAAAAAGTTCATTCAAGTCATTCCTAAGTTCTTCTAAGTTTTGGGTCAACTTCAAATGACCATAACTTTTAGCACATGATGAGTTAGGAGACCCATAAGATATCAAATGAAAGATCTCTGATTCATCTTACTAGCGCCACCGAGTTTGCTTATTTTTGAGCTCGTATGAGGGAGATATGCCCATTTGAAGTCAGGTTGTTCATTTAAAGAAAGTTACCCAAATATATGTGGGGTATTTTAGTCTTTTCGTTGCCTCATCAGCTTAAAATGATTTATAGTAATATCTAGGGGTCTAAACTGATTTGGTTTAGTTTTACAAATCCTAATTACGCTTAGGGTTCAAGAAAAGAGTTCAAGAGGAGGAAAAGAGGGTGGCTCAAGGCGTTCGTCAATATTCTTGAGTTTTGTTGCAAATTTTCACCAAGGATTCGATCCTAAGAGGTATGTAAGTTTCCATAGTGTTTGGTTCATTCACCCACATGTCAATCATGAGTTTTTTTGCAAATCTATCCATAAATATTGAGAAATTTAAGTTCTTGATTAGTGTTCATGAAATAATATTGTTTTTGTTCTTGAATTATGATGGGTTGATGTGTTCTTGAGAGGAAAGTTAGGAGTTTGAGAGTTATTTTTTACTAGATTTTCGTGTACTTATGTTAGGTATTCGAATTTAAGTAAGTTGGGAAGAAAACATTCGATTATAGGCGAATTAGAGCCAAAAATCGAAGAAGAAAATTCATCGGATTGTTTTGGGGGAGGACTGGGGTAGCGCGCCCCAGATGCGCCAGAGGGGATGGGGCAGCACACCAGAAGTGAGCCTGGTTGCTGCCTCTGATGCTTAGGGGCTGGCGCTCTATGCCAGCAGTGTGCCAGGGTCCCATGGCCCCATCATTTTTTCCGTCATTTTACCCGTCTAAGTTCTTTCAAAGTGTACATTTACTCCCTATTGATTCTAACTACTCTAAACTACATCTAAACATCAAGAGATCATTCATAACATGAATCATAAACCTTGAATTCATAATTCATAATTCAATTTCAAGGAAGAGTTAAGAGTAAAGTTTGAGAAAGTCCCTTTGAGTCTATTCAAGGAGTCTTCTACAATAACTTATAAATTGTTTCAAGACTCAAGTAACTGAATATGAGAATGAAGAGAATGTATTCATGAATCTACATTATCATTCAGATCCTTGAGTCGAGTCGTTCATGCCCATAAAATCTGCATGAACTCCATAATTTGAGTATCTTTGAGAGGAGTAGTATCTTCAAATTCTATGTCTTGAGTATTGAGTTCCTAATAATTTTGGGATTATATCCCTAATAATGGGACTACTACATGTTACCCATGAAAGTCCATGAGTTGAGTAGTTCATGCCCATAATTCTGTATGAACCCTATGAGTTGAGTAGTCTTAAGATGAGAAGTGTCATTGAGTCCTTGAGTTGAGTAGTTCATGCCCATAATTCCGCATGAACACTCTGAGTCGAGCATTTTTTAGATGAGTAGTATCATTGATTCCTTGAGTTCTTGAGTTCCAAGTATTGGTTATTGAAAACCTTAAATTGAATCGTTCACGTCCATAATTCGGTATGAACCCTATTTTAAGAAGTAATTTTACAAATTGTTTGAAAATTTGTTTTAAAGACTTGAGCACTGAGTTGAGGAAGAGTAGAGTTGAGTTCATTTTCTTTAAAATGATATAAGGGAACTAACTATTCCTAAGAGTAAATGTTTTTACATTTAAGATGAGAGGAAACACAAATTTCCGAAAGAGTTCGTGTGCATTTTTGAATACTATCTCTTTTAAGTGAAACCTTTTGAGTAATAATCTCAAATAATGAGGAGGAGGAAATGTTTTATTTAAAACATAATGAGCTAAGTTACATTTTGGGAGTAGTATTGAGCACTAGTATGGGGGAGAGTTCTAACGACTCACAGCCCCCATAAACCATGTAGCCAACGTGGGTAGAAAGGGTCATAATTTTTAGATGATTCCTTATTTATTTTTGGCATAGACTAGTGGATCCCCTTAGTTAGTAGGTTCTATGACCCAACAAAGTATAGGACAGTTATGGCAGCGTGGGCTAGACGTTATATCATCACATAACTCATAGTGATGGTTGTCGGTTAGAGAATTTCCCAAATAAAGTTATTTTGTATCCTTACATTCAAATAAGTGTTATTATTGTATTTTCATACAATTGAGTTATTATTGTATCTTTGCATACAACTGAGTTATTATATATTGTTTTAACAACTTTTCAGATATTGCATCATTTATTGTTGCATTTATCTTGAGTTGAGTGTCTTGAGTTTGAGTTGAGTATCTTGAGTCAAAGTTGAGTACCTTATTGTTAAGTTGAGCCCTATTTCTCTGTGTTGAGTTGAATTATGTATCACACAGTTGAGTATCTTAATGTTGAGTTGAGCCCTATTTTTCTGAGTTGAGTTGAACTATGTTTTATTGAGTTGAGTTGAGTTAAGTTGAGTGAGTGGAGAAGAGGTAAGTATGTTTCTTTTCCATCAGTTCAAGTTTATGTTTATGCTTTAGAATTCCACTTTCATTCTCGTTTATTAAATATACTGACACCATTTGGCCCGCATTATTTTATGATGCAGATATAGGTATTCAGGGTCATCAATAAAAGCTTCGTTGATACCACTTGCAGTTCCAGTCAGCTTTGGTGAGCCTTCTTATATTCTGGAGGACTTCACCTTTACCTTGCAGTTAGTTGGTTTTGAGATGTCATGGGTTTTGTCCCGATATCTTTCTATATAGTAGAGGCTTCATATATAGACAAAGTTGAGTAGTTTCAATATGTATCTTCTTTGAGTTACTTTTACAAACTTTGAGTTCACCAATTGAATATTGTTCAGATTATTTTGAAAGTTAGTATTGGAGTTATTGAATTTATTTCAGTTGAAAGATTTTGTATGCTTGAGTTAGTCTTCCGCTTGTAGTCAGTCAGGATGAGGGTTAGCTTGGGGACTAGCAATGGTTCTTGAGTTCCAGCCACGTCCAGGGTGTAGACTCGGGTCATGACAAACTTGGTATCAGAGCACAGCGTTCAAGTGTCATGGGGTGTCTATGAAGCCGTGTAAAGTAGGATCTTATTTATGGTTGTGAGGGGCCCACTTCTATAAATGAGGGACTACAAACATTTAGGAAAAGTTTCCCTTCTTTCATACTATTAATCGTGCAATAGAGCTATGTCATAGAGACTTATTCTAACTCGCGCGTTCTCATATCCATTCAACTACCCCTTATACTAGATGTGGTTGAAAAGCAAAATTAGTTCTTTATCAATTAGTTGATCTTAGCAAAATCTTGAGGAAGTCATGAGACTCAAAAGGGGCTTGAGAGAAGCCCATGAGTGAGTTAACTGTTGAGTTTCAAAGGAATGCACTCATGTTCATATGAATCATGTGTTCAAGTTATAGGTGAGTTGTACTATCTTCTGTAAGACATGTTTTAGCTATGATCCTTATGAGGAAGTATGTTTTGAGGTTTAGTAGTATATTCATCCAAAAAGGTAGAATGAGTTACAAAATTATGAGCAGTAGTAGTCAAAGTGCCCAAGTTAGGGGAAAGTATGTAGAGGTTCAATAATCTAAGAAAAAGAGACAATGATGGGGAAGATTATGTTATTGCAATCATGCACCCAGTGAGTTATAAGTGATGAGTTCCTTTATGAGTGAAATAAGGGATAATAATGTTGTAGAGAGTTCTTCATAGAAGGAAAAGGAATAGTTACTAGTATGCATGAGATAGAGTATACTTTTAACCAGAATAGAGTTGATATCGATGTGCCATCGTGTTAGAGGAGACTAAATATATGTGTTGAATAAAAGCACAGAGTATTTATGAAGTTATAGATCTAAGCTAGGCTTATGATTTTCTTGAGAGGGTCATGATGTTCCAACGATTATAGAACCAATTGAGTAATGAGGTATAATAAGTGAGCAAATAGTACTTAAGTTGTGAAAAGGGGATGTACACCAGCTTAGAGATGATGGTATAACTTCCAAGTGTCAACTTTAGACCTAAGGGTGGGGGAATGATAAGATGAGAAATAAAGCCTTGTGTTGAGAATAAGGTAGTAATGAGCTCAAAAGAATATCTATATCTTTTCAGAGGTCCATTTAGTGGTGGAGTGATGTTAGAAGAAGAAGGTTAATGTTCTTAACATAATAATGATGGTATGATAATTCCATCTAAGGTCATAAATAAGGAAGAAGAGGAGGATGAGGTTTTACTATGAGAAATAGTTAAATGAGAGCCCGTAGTTGGTTTCAAGTAGTAATGCGGGAAATTCTAGTTGGTATGGCAGAGATGATAAGAGAATGAGAACTTCTTAAGGAGTTAGTTAGTAAGATTCCATGGAGTGGTTCGAATGGTAAGCTTGAATGTGGTGTTGTTAAACATTAGATGGTTCTTGATATGAGCCCAATGTTGATTTAATGTGGTGGTAAAGAGCAATATTCTTAGGATTAGATTCCTTACAATGAGGTATAGAAACCGGACCTTAGGATTTGGGTTAAGCTTGAATATAGTAAGAGCGTGGCATTAGACTTAGGCCTTGGTAAGAGAAGTCATGTACCCTTAAGGGAACTATGAGTTGCAGCCAATGAGGTATGGTATAATGAAAGAAAAGTGTAGTTGAGGAGTGTTGCTAAGCTTAATATTTAGTAGTCATATTACCCAAGGCATGGTATTCCTATTCTTACTCCATGCCCAGATTTCCTTTGTTTCAAATAAGGTAACTTCAGAGAGATGTGACTATGTTCACAATAGTATCGTTCTTGATTTAGGTGCTATAGAAGGTCCCAACTCTTGGAACAAATCAGTCCAGCTTGTGTTAGTAGGCAAGTTCATAAGTCAGAAGAGATAGTGAGAGTAACCCCTTCCATACCATTCAAGGCGTCATTTGAGGGCGAATGATCCCAAGGGGGAGATAATGTAACACCTAGGAAATTTTTTGAGCTAAGACTCGAACCATTCTTTGTTGTGAGTAAGATATTACTGAGAAATTTAAATTTTTCTTAAGCTTTAAGGTCGCTAGATTTAGCACCTTGAGTTCCAAAAAGAACTAAAGAAAGTTCATTCAAGTCATTCCTAAGTTCTTCTATGTTTTGGATCAACTTCAAATGACCATAACTTTTAGCACAGGATGAGTTATGAGACACATAAGATATCAAATGAAAGATCTCAGAGTCCTCTTTCCAACGCCACCAAGTTTGCTAATTTTCGAGCTCGTATGAGGGAGATATTCCCGTTTGAAGTGAAGTTGTTCAGGAAAGTTACTCGAAAATATGAGGGGTATTTTAGTCTTTTCCTTAGCCCATCAAGTTAAAACGATTTTTAGTAATATTTAGCGGTCTAAACTGATTTGATTCAGTTTTACAAATACTAATTACGCTTAGGATTTTAGAAGAGAGTTCAAGAAGAGGAAAAGAGGGAAGGTTCAAGACGTTCGTCAAGATTCTTGTGTTTTGTTGCGGATTTTTGCCAAGGATTTGATCCTAAGATATATGTAAGTGTCCATAGTGTTGTGTTCTTTCACACCCATGCCAATCATTAGTTTCTTTTGGGAATCTATCCATAAATATTGAGAAATTTAAGTTCTTGATTAGTGTTCTTAAATTTTTTTTTTCGTTCTTGAATTAGGATGGGCATTGATGTATTTTATGGTGCATGTTGGTTTGAAATAGTCATCACTATAAATTGGAATAAATTCAGACCGGAGCGGAGTTAGGTAGGACCAATAGAAATTTTTTATTCACATTAGCTTTTAAGTTGCTCACTCTGTAGTTCTACCAGTACAACTACTACTAGTAATAAGAATATGGATAAAGTCCACTCATTATATTCCTATTCTCTTCTTCTAACCACTTCTTTTTAAGTTGTCTATCGAATGAATAATATCTTTTGTAGTTTTTATTCGATGTTCGATATCTTTTTTAATGTTTGATTTAGAGATCGAATTAAAATTTAAAATTTAATAATTTCTGAATTTGCTACTTAATTCATAGATCATTTAAGATCAAACGAGTATTTACCGCCTTATCATAACATTTAGTTATCAATAAATGGATAATTGCTTAGTACTTTTGAATAAGCATAACAAATAGTGGTTCCAATTGAAAATTAAAAAATTTAAAAGTGAGAAGGACCCCAAGTAGTAACATATATATATATATATATATATATACACACTAGACATCAGAGCCCGTGCTAGTACGGGCCCAATATGTATAATTTTTTGTTTCAATTTATGTGACAAAGACAAAATTAAAGAGCTAATCAAACATTAATATTAATTTAAAATAGTTTAAATTTTTAATTATTGTTAACTATGGTAAAAAAATTTTTATGTCTTTTAACATTCTAAATTGCTAATTATTGTTGTATGATTTGTAATATCTTTTACGCAACTTTCAAATAATAAAGGTTATTTATTCTTTCTCAATTTATGTGGTACTAATAAAATTTTGAGATTCAATCAATTTTTTTTGTCTTTAAAATATTCTATTGGTAATTACTGTAAATTATTGTAC
This sequence comes from Solanum commersonii, assembly GCA_029007595.1. Classification (NCBI taxonomy): domain Eukaryota; kingdom Viridiplantae; phylum Streptophyta; class Magnoliopsida; order Solanales; family Solanaceae; genus Solanum; species Solanum commersonii. The sequence continues at coordinate 39,264 of JAJTWQ010000411.1, forward strand.
TTTCTAAGTAATTTTCAAATAATATATATTATTTCATTTGTCCAATTTATGTGTCACCGATAAAATTTGAAGAGTTAATCAGATCTTTTACATATTTTTATATCTTTTGAATATTTAAGTAAATAATTATTGTGATTTATAATATTTTATACAATTATTTAAAAAAAATTAAACAACAAACAAAATGAATTCATCATAGGAAAATTACCAAAGCATCCTTCAATACATCAATAATGGGTCCCACTTTTTGTTTAAAAAAATATGCATATTGGGAGGATATTTTTGTCCAAAGTGGAAATAGAATAAGTAAAAAGCATTAAAGTCTTTTAAAATTTTAAATTGTTAATTCTTATTGTATGATTTGTAATACTTTTATGGCATTTTAAAATAATAGAGGTCATTTCTTCTTTCTCAATTTATGTAGTACTAAAAAAATTTGAGATTCAATCAATTTTTTTTGTCTTTGAAATATTTATAGCTGTTAATTACTATAATTTATAGTACTTTCTAAGAAATTTTCAAATAATATATATTATTTCATTTGTCCCAATTTATGTGTCACCGGTAAAATTTGAAGAGTTAATAAGATCTTTTATATATTTTTATATATTTTAAATATTGAAGTAATTAATTATCGTGATTTATAATATTTTATACAATTAAAATAAATTTAAAAGAAACAAACAAAATGAATTCATAATAGGAAATTACCAAAGCATCCTTCAATACATCAATAATGGGTCCCACTTTTTGGTTTTAAGAAATTGCACATTCGAAGGATATTTTTGTCCAAAGTGGAAATATTGTGTAAAAAATGTGTATTTATTGTGATTTTGAATGTTTTGTGGGGTAATAGGACGCACACAAAAAGTTAAGGTGTCTTTTTGAAAATCTGGGACAACTTCAAGTATCACTTAATGTTTTTTCTCAAAATCTAATTTACTTTCGTAAATTATGTGTCAGATTAATAAATTCAAAAGGAATGAGTAATAAATAGCTCATACAATGGCATATTTATTATTTAAAAGAAGTACTCCTTTTGGTTGAAAGCTAACAAGATAGTTACAATGTAACTAAATACTATAAAAATCTTTGCATTGTAGCTTATTATTATTATTATTATTATTATTATATATATATATATATGTTCTGGTTTATTTGATAGTGGTCTTTTTGTGGTCCATAAAAGGAAATAATTAATTAGAATTTTGTTTTAAGAATTTATTTTAAAAGGAATAAATTTCATTTCTCTTATGCAATATCTTTTTATAAGATTTTTTTTAATTGAATAAAAGACTCAATGCATATGTGATTGTACAACAAATTAACAAGGTATGTCTAAGCTCTTTGAAATAATAAGGAAAAAGGTTTGAAATATATCTAAACTTTGATCGAAATTGTTGTAACAATACCGAACATTGGAAAGGACCTTTTACCCCCTGTATTATTTAATAGTGTATTTTAAAGGTATATATGTGTCCATGTGGACATCATAAATATTGCATCATTATAAATAGTAATGTGTCGACGTGGGCACGTATATACCTTTAAAATACACTATTAAATAGTGTAGGGGGTAAAAGGTCCTCCATAAAGTTTAGCATCGCAACAACAATTTTGGCCAAAGTTAAAGCATTTTTGAAACCTTTTTCCCGAAATAATATTTACATGGAGATGAAAGAAACCAAAGTAATTGATAAAAGAAATATTACAAAATTAAAAGTAGTTCTAATTTATGGTCAAATGAATGAATACAACATTTGAAAGCTCATATGAGAATTGATTTGCCTGTCCTAAAATATTTCGTGTTAATGAGTGGAAGGCTTATTTCATAAGAATTTAAAAAATGCAAATTAATTAAGTCAAATTATTCTATTTAAATACCACTAAAGTAGCATCATATGGCTTTAATTATTTATTATATACTCCATTCGTCATATTCAATGTGACACTTTTTGGAGTTTGAGATTCAAACAAGTTTATTTTTTATCGTAAGTTTTTCATAGATTTTTTAAAAAATTTGAATTATCAATTATTGTGACTTATAGTACTTTTTACGTAGTTTACAAATATATAAATTTCATTTCAGAAAAATTTGAAGATTCCATGCGTAAATTGTTGGTCAAACTTAAACAGTTTGACTCTCAAAAATAAAAAGTGTCACATAAATTGGGACATAGAACGTGTTATTGTGGGTTGAGCTCCACTTTTCTAGTCATCAATCATTTTGCCATCGAACTTTCAGAAAAAGCTCATTTATGTCATCCGTTAAAAGTTTGGCTCATCTATGCCATTACCGTTTAAGAAAAGGCTCATTCATGCCATTATTTTTTAATGGTGGTTTTGTAAAACCATTTTTTACACGTGGCCAATTATAATTCGGCCACGTCATTATTTTTTTCAAAATATTGATTTTTTATTATAAAAAAATAATGACGTGGCCGAATTATAATTGGTCACGTGTAAAAAATGATTTTGCAAAAAATGTTTGTTTAGAATTTTGATTTTTTATTATTAAAAAAATAATGACGTGGCCGAATTATAATTGGCCATGTGTAAAAAATGGTTTTGCCAAACCACCATTAAAAAATAATGGCATGAATGAGCCTTTTCTTAAACGGTAATGGCATAGATGAGCCAAACTTTTAACGGATGGCATAAATGAGCCTTTTCTAAAAGTTCGATGGCATATTTGAGCCTTTTCCCATCATTGAAATACCATAACCATATCCACCTGGGGCTGCTAAAAAGAATGTATTCTTTTTTTTATGGTTAGTTTCCTAAATTCAATATAAATAATTCAATATGTAACTTTATTTTATTTTATTTTATTTTTGTGGTTTTCGAAATATGTATTGAGGTATAATTAAATTCGAATTCATAGGTTACAAGGCCTATATATGACTGAAACACTTTTAACATGATTTTTTTTCATTCTAAAAAGTTCCAATACAAGATATATGGTTAAGAATGTACGGATACCTCGTATGTAACTTCATTATGCTTTTTTTTTTTTTTAAAAAAAAAAAAAGAAAAAAAGGAGAAGTTAGTTAGGGAACCTTCCTCTTAGAATATTTCCTTGCTTACAATATTGTACATATTTTTACTTGTTATTCCAAAAGCCTTTAAATAATAAAAAATTTATTAGGTATACTAAAAAGTAATTAATTAAATGATACTGAGAGATCTTATGGGAATGTCAACTGATGGCTTATGAAAGTAGTTGATTAGGTATACTAAAAAGTAATTAATTAAATGATACTGAAAGATCTTATGAGAATGTCAGCTGATGGCTTATGAAAGTAGTTGATGTTTAATACTATTGAGAATAACCAAAAAAAAAAAAAAAATCGAGAATGAAAAAAATCATATTGAAAGTATTGAATTCAAAAATAGGTTATGTAATGTGTAAATTTAAATTTAATCGAGCCTCAACATATTACATATTAATTGAGCAACCATATACGATTAAATTAAATGAAGTTATTTTGACCTATATAAGAAGTGTCTTTAGCTTTAATCTCAGTTATTCAAACTAACAACATGTTTGGATAGTTGTTACATGTGGTTTCATACCGAATCGTATTATATTGTTTAATGAATACAAGATTTAAATAAATTATATTATTTCTTATTATCACATAATATTACATACCAACATTTTATTGGATAAATAAAAATATTCTATAAGAAAAAATATGATACGAAGTAGATTTTTCATAAAAAGGTGAGATGAAGAATTGAATAAAATTATTAAATAATAAGAAAAGATATAAATGAGAAGAAGAAAAAAAAAGATAACGACACAACCTGATCAAATTAATTGTTACATGAAATAGAAATTTTAATTATTAAATAATAATACGATATAAATATATTTAAATAATAATCAAAACATTTATTATATTTAAAATAATGATACAAATACAACATGTAACATTGACCATTCAGACAAATTTTCTAAGACTAATCACCTTAATACTTGGTGTAACACCTCAAATATTTATCAGACCTAACATCAATTTTATATATACAAGATTTCAGAAATTTTAAATCTTATTTTGTTTTAAATCATTTTTTGAGATCTAACTCACACTGATGCTACAAATTAAAACGGCATCTATATATAGAGAATGATGGAGAAATAGATCAAAATTATTGAATCTTGTGAACCTACAAAATTCAGACTTCGACCAAAATGATAATATCATTTAATAGATTCAATTTAATCACATTTGATTTGAATCATTGACATATATGTGAAAAATTCTAAAACATATGATAAGTAATTTAAATATTGAACTCATAATTAATACAGAAATTCAAGTCTTTCAGTTCACTAAATTCATATCATAAATGGAAATCACTACTAAATTCAAATAACACCATCAAATTTAAAATAAAAATAGAAACTAAAACTTAGAAGGAAAAAAACAACATTTAAGAAACTTAATTATTTCATTCCACGAGGCTTCAATGTATTAGGAACCATTGTATGCTTAATTAGCATTTCTTTTAGGAGCTTGTACAAACAAAGAAATAACATTTTTCAGCATCAATTCAATCTCATCCAATCGACTTTCAATTTTTTTTAAATCCTCTGAATTAGATTTCTTAATTTGTTCCCACATTTCTTCCATACCAGTCTCATCGGTTGTCTGATTAGTTGGAGTCTCTTTTTTGAACTCGAGATTGTCAAGTTCATCTTCATCATCTATTTTGACCATCAGAACCTTCTGACATCCTAGATTTTTTTTTTGCCATGACTCAAGTTATGAAGAAGGATAAAAAAAATGATATGTTAATTGATGAGGCTCTCCAAAAAAAATGTGTTGCTTATTTATACAAAAAACTAGGAAACATATCCGCGCTTCGCGCGGTAAATTAATCAATTTAGAAAATATTTCTAAAATATAAATTTTGTCAAATAAATATGATAAAACTTTTCATGTCCTATGCAAAAAAAAATAAAAAAATAGTTAAAAATATTCCTGAAATCTTTCTTATATAATTTTGTTATTAAAATTAGAGTTCGATGAATGGTATTCTTTTTATTATTATATCTTCTTCAAAAAATGAAAATATATAAAAATATTTTCATTTTTAAATACAATATTTGTGTATGTGATTCTAATAGTACTAGGTTTGTTTCTTTCATCAGATATATGACATATTTGTTTTCCAAAAAATTCCTTCATTAAGAATAAAACAATAAAAAATAGATGAAACTAAACATATTAAGGGAAAAAAGAAATATAAGTACCCACTACAATGGAATCACTCCTCTTCAATTAGACGGTTAAAACTTAAAAGGTATTTACTACAACGTCTTTTGATTATAAGATTAAAAATTTGAAATGATATTTTTCCTTTATTTAATTATAAGTATTTAAAACGCTTTTCTTAGTTATTATCCTATGATCAAAATTAAGTCAACTAACAATGTCTTTCTCTAAAATTATATGTGAAAAGTACTATAAATTATAATTTTACTCATGTATTTATCAATATGAGTAAGAAGATATATATTAACTAAATTTTGATCGAAATTTATATCATTTGACTCGTACGAATGAACGAATTGAAAAGAGAGAAAAAGATTTTAAAAAGTGAAAAAAATAGATAATAGGAATAGTACAATAGGAATATGATATGACCTCATTACAAATTTATCCAAGATATAATATGGATTAATGGATAAAATCTTCATGTATTTATGCATACAAATTTAATTATAGTCTCAATTAATTTGAAAACTTTGCACATCACCTATTTTATAATTAATTAAGTTCATAGCTTAGATTTTTTAAAATTTGCAATTACAAACTTCTCGAATTTTTAAATTTAAAAGTAGGTATTTTAAGATTAAATTTTTTTGCTAATATAACCCATGTCTTATGTAAAAAAACTATAGCTTACAAAGTAAAAGTCAAAAAAATAATCTAACTTTGTAAAATATTCAAAATATGAAATATTTATCCTCTCCTAATTTATAATCCGTAAAATTTAAAAGGGTTAAAAATGTACTGATGAAGAACAATGTCACAGATTTTTAAAAGCCTCAACTTGTTCAGTAAGAATTTTTTTTTGCCAAAATCAATGTACCCCTTCTCTAATTGCTTTCAATTTTTTCTTGTCTGCTTCCTCTTAACTTTTCTCAAAATCATATTTTTAAAATCCTCATACTATTTCAACATTTATCTGAGTTGAAACAATTTAATTAATTCAAATAATAGAAGAAAATTCTTAGACATTCTTTGTATAATTTGTAAATATACGCATTTCTCAATTAATGAAACAATTTCTATTATATTTATGAAGAATGGACAATTAGATCATTTCAATGATGAAAATTTTAAAATAAATAAAATAATGCTAATTCACAAGGAGACTATAATTAGTTGGAACTTGGAAGCCATACATATTAACAAATAATTGATACATCTACTAAATCAAAAAAAGGATCAAAATTCACATGTTCATTCCTCATTAGGAATCAAATCATTAATCCAAATTCATTGAGATAATTTTTTTGGCTTGTACTTCAAGAGGACCAGTGGCAAGTCCAATCAACTTTAAAATCTCTTGTTTTTTTCTTTACATGTGTGTCTCGCGAGGCAAGGACCTAATTATCCTTCAATCGTTATTCCTTTGTTTCAAAAGGAGCCAGCATCACCTCTTTTTTCGATCATGTTCATTTGATACATTTTCTACAAACATAAAATTCATAATAAGCTCAAAACACTCAAAATAATAATCTAACAATACAATTATGCATAGAATATAAAGCAATAAGTTATTATTTGCCAATAACATAGTATAAATATAATTTTTTTTAAGAGATCAAAGGAAGAAAGATCAAAGAGTCTAGCAACTGGTTACATATGTGAAATGAAAGAGGGAAGTTGTTAATGAGAAAGAGAATGAATATGTACCTTTAAGCCTTGAAAGGAATTTAATTAGTTGTAGAGAGAATATTGTCACGTCCCGCCATATCACAGTGAAATTTTTTGTCCGAATAGGGGCGGAAGGGTCTAGAGTTGTGGAGAGGTTTTCAGAAGACTCTAGAACCCTTTAGATTATTCAAGAAGGCTTCTCTAGAATAACTTAGAAGGCAATGGAAGGTCCTAGATAGTTTCCAAAAAAGCCTTAGAATTCTCTAGAATGTGTAGAGAATTCTAGAAAAGGGACTAGATATTTTCTTGGAAAGCTTTAGAATTTCCTAGAATTAGTAGAAAATTCTAGGGAGGGACCAAAGTGTAAATAGTTGAGGGACTTGAAAAGTAAATATTAATTACATTTTAGCCCCTAGGAGGTAGTATAAATAGAGGTGCCCCTCATTTGCAAGAAACCAACCAAGCAAGCAAGCATCCAACAACTTGTAAGTAATCTTTCAAGCTTAATACAAAGCCTTCTTCTAAACTTTCCAAATCTTTCTAAGTCTTTTTTTGCATTCTCTTAGCGATCTTAGTTTCAAAGGGCTTACTTGAGCTTACAAGATCGTGAAAGATTCGTGAGTAAGTTGTCAAGTGTCGCACGGAGCTTTAGTAAGACTCTAAGTCCGTGACAATATGCTTAGAAAAATAGTGAGAATTAACAGAGTTTAAATAGCTATTAGAAATTAAATATAATCATTAATTGCAATTATTAAAAAAATAATTCTAATTAGTGCTAATTTATAGATAATCAGTTATGTCGGATTAGGAAAACGTCCTATTGCTAATTTAATTTTAAATATATTGTCAAATTAAACTATCATTTATTTTGTAATAAAAGTAAATTAACGTTACTGTCATTTGTATGGAGTTAATTAATCAATGTTTTAATTCCATTAATATTTAACAATAATTTCATTGGAGAAATTACTACGTGTTGTAATTATACTAAATACACCTATGTTCTTAGTTGTTACATACTTTATTTTGATAGTAAAGGCAAATGTTAAAATGCTAATATAATAATAAGGAAAGAGAGTAACTGCTAATAATAAGGAAAGAGAATAGATGTTTAAAAAGTTTTTTTTGAACAAAAAATAAAAGAAAAAAATTCTAAGAAAATAAATAAATAGTAATAGAGGCCAATGAAGCATGCCACATCAACGATTTTTTTCCAGCTTTATATATATATATATTGATTCTTCAATATTGTAATTAATTTCTTGTCATACTATAAATGAAAACAAATCTCCTCATTACCCTAAAATTATAGTAACAAAATAAATTTATATAGATACTTCAAAAAATATAGTCTTGAACTTATCATAATAATAAAAAATAAAATCAAAATTTTCAAATTAAAGAGATTAATATTCATATATGGTTAATGACTTTATCAAATTGAGGAAAGTAGGTGAGAACACAATTTGAAATGAAATAATCTATATATCAAAATCTTCGAAAATTCAATGTAATAGGAAACTATTTTAATATGTTACTTTAATTGCAGACGACAAAAGTTAATAAAATTAGAAGAAAAATAATTTCTTGAAGTTTCGTGAATGGAAGTCACCAAAATCCAAAAACAAATCTTAGTGTTGGGGAACTTCAAAATATTTGATGACCAAAATTTAAAAATCTGGTCAAATTTTATAGTCAAATAAATAGTTAAAGGTGAATTTTTAGAATCTACTCTCAAAATATTTGGTCAATGCTAGTTAAAAATATTAGAAAACTATATAATAAGACATACTTTACTACTATATGTATTATTAGTATTCGTACCCGCACGTTGCACAAATATTTTTAAATGTCATAATTTTAAATTAAAAATAATTTATAAAATTTATTATTCACTGATTAATTATTTGTTAAATATAACAATACTTTATAACTATCAAACAACACTATTTATTGGATTTATAGATGAAAAAGAAGGATCAAAATATAAAATATACTAGTATTCGTACCCGCGTGTTGCACGAATATTTTTAAATATCATAATTTTAAATTAGAAATAATTTATAAAATTTATTATTCACTGATTAATTATTTGTTAAGTATAATAATACTTTATAACTATCAAACAACACTATTTATTGGATTTATAGATGAAAAGGAAGGATCAAAATATAAAATATACTACTAAACTAATAGAGAACGTATAGAAATAATTATGTGACTGTTGTACGATTATGTACATTTCATTTAATAACATGGTATGAACACCTGGTATTTATAAGTTTTAACTCTACTATAGGGGCGTATCAAAAGAATCGATCTCTTAGTTAGAAAATTACGCTATATATAAAGTTAAAATTATCTTGTAGTACCATCGTCAATGGCAAGATTCAAACGTGCTTCTAACTTACACATCATGTGTTGTATTTTCGTGTTAAACTCACACATCATTTGTCTCACAAATATTGTAAAAAATTTCCTTAAAAAAATAATAATATTTGAACCTCATTATTTGTGTGTTTACTCTAATATAGATAGAGCGCAAAAATATATACAATTAAATGTTACTTCATTACCTCTTCCTTCTACCTAAAAAAAGGGCATTAAATCCTTGTTAGAAACAATATAAGCAATGAAATAGTAATATATAGAATATAATGTACATTTGTTTACGTTACTTCATCTTAGAGCTTGTATAACAATGATAATAAATCTTATTTCCTATAAGAATAAAATAAAAAAAATTTCTACTTCAATTATATAAAAAATCTATTAAGAATACAACAGAGGACATGCAGAACATTCTAGTATATGTATTCGGGCGTTGCACAAATATTTTAATCAAATATAATTTCATAAAATAAAGATGCACAACAAAATAAATTTTTAAAAAAAAGTTTTTTTAAAAAAAAAAAGAATTTTTGAAATAATTCGCGCACACGTACAATATCTTCATCCTTTTTATCATCCTCATTACTTTGCTTTTCATTTTTTAATACGCTTTTCCTTTCAGTATTACCAATATGACATATTGAGTAAAAATTAAATATTAAAATGACAGTTTAACATCCAATAAAATGATTTACTTTTTATATTCACACAACATATCCGTAAATTATAAAGTATTCACATACTTTTAAGAAATCGGTGCTTTCAATGATATAGCTTTCTATGTAAAATATACAATTGAAAACAAATTTCATATTTTCTTTTGATTTTTTTTCTTGTTTTTCTTCATCTTTTATTCTCTTTCTTTTCTAAAAGAAAAAAAATAACTAATCAAAATTTAAATATTTTATCTTTCAAGTGCAATTCAAATTAAAAAAAATTATTTAATTTTAATACAGTTTATACCAAATAGGGTATAAATTAAAATAGGTTTTAAAATTGATGAATTATATATAAAAATATTCCAAGTAAAAATTATTATTTACAAATAGTTTCAAAGTAGTTATAACTTCTCAGCTTTATTCTTGATAATTCAGAAGTAAATATCTTCTAAATTTTTATCTTTATCGACATCCTAAATATTTGAGGGTTAGAATTTGATGTAAGATGTGTTTTTAAATAACATGGAATATTATAAATATTATTATTACTGTGTTGATTTAAAAAAAGTAATTCAAAAATAGAAGACAAAATATAAAAAAAATGAAATAATATGAAAAATTCTTAATCTGGAAATTAAATGCCCACTCGAATCGCAATTGCATTAACTACCCAACGTTATGTCGTTATCCCTGTTTTCTAATTTTTCTCATACAAATTGAAATAGAAGAACTATCTTAAAGAGATATTGTACGAATTATGAAGTGCAATATTTAGTCACACAAATTGAAATAGAAAAACTATCTTAAAGAGACATTGTACGAACTATGAAGTGCTACACATAAGTAGAATTGTCTTTTGCCGCAAAACACCCGCTGTCCATCCATTAATCATCTAGCTACAAACACTGATGTATTTTGCCGCTGTGCAGTTGCCGCCTTCATCAGGTATTGCACTTCCGCATTGAACAGACAACAAAAGCCAGATTGAGCATCAACTTTTGAAGCAATGGACATGGTTAAGTCAAGAAAATAAAGAAAAGACTTTATTGACTATAGATCAAAGATATTTTAAGCAATAACGCACCAAGAGGCAAAACTATATGTATAATTATTATTATTAAATGAATAACTGAATAACAATACTCTATAGATTATAATTTATTCAAATTTTATTAATTAAATAGATTAGATAAACATAAAAAATAATTCATATTTTGTATTACCATCAAAAACATCAACTAATAACAAAATCTAATAATGAAATAACTCATGAATAGTTGCATCTCAGTACATATAACTTTTTTCGTATACCTGAATTAAATAATACAATGATTTAGTCATCGTTTCAACATGATCATGTAATACATTTAAAGTTGAGGCATCATTATTCAAGTTAGGAAACAAAGTTGAGGAGTCATTATGATAATCCATCTCTATTAATTATCATCCCGCCAGTTAAAAACATCGATGTTGGTGCACACCACCTTATCACGATTTGGTCAAGGAGATGGTTAAACAAAGCAAGAAATAAAAAGACGGACGGGATCATGCACAATACATGTTAAACTATAGAAGTGGATGATGATTGAAGTTCTGAAAATAATAGATTTTTATGAAAAACTGGGTTGATAAAGTTGTGGGTAGCAGTTTATTTTTGGAAGTCGTGGGGTTATGGAATTGTGTATTTTATAGGGATAAGGTTAGTTAGTTATGTTTTGAAATTCAAATTTTAAATTAAAAAATAGGAGATATTTTTTGTCAAAAGAAAGTTTTTATTTTCTACTTTTTTTGTTAATTAGTTATTTATATTATCTTTTTGTGTTTCGTAATTTGAATTTTTAATTTTAAAAATAGATTTTTAATTGGTAGTAATTCTAACTTTTTTGTTGATAATTTTGGTAGTAATTCTAATTTTAAATATTTAAAAGGAGTTTTAATATTTATTTGAACAAGTTATTTTTATTTGTTTTAACGTCAGATTTGCTATTTAATTTGTTTGACATTCAGTTTAAAATTTTAAAAATAGTAACTAAGTTTGCATAATAAAATTGTAAGTTCACAAATAAAATAAATAAATGAAGTGCTTTGTTTTAAAATAATTTTCGGACTTGATATTTTATGAAAGATGATACTAATTATTATAATATTATTTTATATCTCATATTTTTTTTATTCGAAATCAAAAGAATAAAAAATATTTGGAAAACAGTAAAAAGTTAAGGTAACTTAAAATTATTGAATTTTTTAAAAAAGCTGTAAAAACTGCTTGTTGAATTTTTCATTATTTTTGTAGTGTTTGCAATTTTTATTTTTTATTTTTAGATTTTAAATTAATTTAATAATTCTTAAATTCTCTTTTTTTTTTTGTGGTGTGGACACGTAGACGTTTTTTCTTCTCCTTTTATAAATAGATAGATTATTATCTATACTTTCAAAATATTATGTATTTTACCACTAATTTAGAATTATCTACGTATCTTATGCTTAGATATATGTATTTTTGTCTACCAGATACATAAAAAGGGAGAGAGGCGAGCGAGACGAGCGAGATTTGTATGTATCTCAGACATATGTGAATCACACTAAATACATACTATCTGTATGTATCTTGAGTGATTCATATGTATTTGGGATACCATATACATGAGAAAGTGACGAGTGAGATGAGAGAGAGGCGAACAAGATTTGCTATATATGTATACCAAATACATATGGATCCACTTGGATACAATATATCTAGAACAAATTACACTTAAATTTGACCCATGTATATGAGATAATCTTATATAACATGGCACACGACGAAAAGATAATCTTTATTTTTATTTTTGACTAAGAAAATTATTGAATTAAAAACCATAAACCAACATATTTATCTGTTAATACAACCATACGAAATTATTTTATAATTATCATATCTATTCATATAACAACTTATGTGTGAGAATATATATTAAAAAAATGGTCAAATTTTTTAGTAATGGGTGTAAAACTGTGCTCATCATTAAGAAAATAGGCTAAATTTGTCTTTTACGAAAGCTTAGCCATCATGAAAATTATGATTTCATCGCCAAATTTAAATATTTTTATGTTTTCTCAAAAAAGTGACTTTACCTTTTAGTTGGCTCAATCTATAGTGCAATTATTAGAGACACTTTAATCTGACAGAATCTTCTACAATACAAAGAAAAAATGGACCTCACTATCCCCTAGAATTAAATTTCGCTTTCTAGCTCCGATTAATTATTTTCTAAGGGTACTTTCAAGGTTCTTAATCCAAAAGGGCAAGGAAGAGGCCAACACTTGTAGCCATGCCAATTCAGTCCGCTATGCTCGCCTCTACAGATAATTACTCGGGAACTCTACCTCATAATTTGATTTAGGATAGCCAGGGAGTCGCACCTTCGATGGGCAGCAGTCCATCCTTTGATTGTACGTGCTATAATTGTGGAGAACCTGGGCATATGAGGAGAGATTGTCCCCACTCACGCATGTTGGAATCTGCACAGCAGCAGACTAGAGTAATGGTACCCACTGAGAATGATAATAATGATCGAGGGCGTCCACAAGGTGGGTGAGGAGGAAATCAGTGAGGCTGAGGAGGTAGGGGAAATGGTAATACAGGCAGAGGTACAGTGCAACCAGGCAGAGAAGTTGTCCATCACGATGATAGGGCTCAGTGTTACACCTTTCCAAGAAAGAATAAGGTAGATGCGTCTAAAACGGTGATCACATGTACTATTCTTGTCTGTGACCGGATGGATAATGTGTTATTTGATCCAGGTTCTACTTATTCTTATGTGTGTGTGCGATTTTCCGCATTATTTTCTATGATTTGTGATATACTTGATGCCCCTATCCATGTTTCTATCCCAATTGGAAAGTCTGTCATAGTCACCCATGTTTATCGTGCTTGTCCTATTTTGTTTATGGGTTATCAGACTTGGACAGATTTGGTGATTTTGGATATGACTGACTTTGATATAATTTTAGGCATGACTTGGTTGTCCCCCTATTATGCGGTACTTAATTGTAATACTAAGTCGGTAGCTCTAGAAATTCTGAGAAGGGAAAAGATAAAGTTGGAAGGGGTGTACAAGCCTAAGAAAGCTAAGATCATATCCTCTATGCGGGCTAGAAAACTGGTAGGACAGGGTTGTTTGACTTATTTGGTTCATATTAGGGATGTTGAGGTTGAGACTCCATCTATTGAGTCTATCCCTGTGGTGTCAGAATTTAGAGAAGTGTTTCCTACTGATTTGCCTAGTATGCCTCCGGATAGAGATATCGATTTCTGCATTGATTTGGAACCTGGTACTCGTCCCATTTCTATCCCTCTATATCGTACGACCCCAACAGAATTAAGAGAGCTTTAGGCTCAAATCCATGAGCTTCTTGATAAGGGATTTATTCATCTTAGTGCTTCTCCATGGGGTGCTCCAGTTTTGTTTGTTAAGAAAAAGGATAGTAGTAGGGGAATGTGCCTAAGATGGCATTTTGAACCCACTATGGGCACTATGAGTTTCTAGTTATGCCCTTTGGTTTGACTAATGCGCCTATAACGTTTATGCGTTTAATAAATGGGTGTTCGAGGCATTTCTTGATTTATTCGTCATAGTCTTTATTGATGATATTTTGGTCGATTCAAAAAGTGAGGAAGAGCATGCCGACCATCTTCGTATTGTTCTGGGTGTTCTTGGGAAACAAAGGTTGTATGCTAAATTTTCTAAGTGTGAATTTTGGTTGACTTCGATTGTATTTTTGGGGCATGTAGTTTCAAAAAAGGGCTAATGGTAGATCCCCAAAAGATTGAGATGGTTAAGAATTGGATTCGTCCTAGCTCTGTGACGAAAATTAGGAGTTTTGTGAAGAACTTTGCTTCTATTGTCACTCACTTGACAAATTGGACCAAAAAGGAGATACCATTTGAAATGGACTGAAAATGTAAGGATAGCTTTCAAAAGCTCAAGATTCTCTTGACCACATCACCTATCCTAGCACAACCGGTGGAAGGTAAAGATTTTATTGTTTATTGTGATGCTTCACATTCTAGTTTGGGTGCTGTGTTGATGTAGAATAAGAATGTTATAGCTTATGCCTCGCATCAATTGAAGGTGCATGAGAGGAATTATCCAACACATGATTTGGAGTTGGCAGCGGTAGTTTTGCTCTTAAGATATGGTGGAATTACCTCTATGGTGTTAAGTGTGAGGTGTTTACTGATCATCGTTGTTTGCAACATGTTCACTCAAAAGGATCTGTATTTGAGACAACGAATGTGGATGGAGTTACTTAAGGATTATGATGTCACCATTCAATACAATCCGGGTAAGGCTAATGTAGTGGCATACACTTTGAGTCGAAAAGCGGTGAGTATGGGCAGTCTAGCTTGCTTGAGTATAACCAAGCGACCTTTGGCTAGGGAAATTGAGACCTTGGAGTCTAAGTTCATGCAGTTGGGCATTTCAGAGAAAGGTGGAGTGTTAGCTATTATTGAAGTTAGAGCCATATTCATTGAGTAAATCAAGGCCAAATAATTTGAGAATGAAAATTTGAACGAACTTAAGAAGAAGACTGCGATGGGTAAGGCACAAGAGACCACTCTTGATGCGGAAGGTGTGCTCAATTTTAAAGGAAGGATTTTTGTTCCTCGAGTTAATGACTTGATTCAAAAATTATTGATAGAATCCCATGGTTCGTGATATTCCATTCATCCGGGTGTGAACAAGATGTACCGAGATTTGGAGCAAATGTATTGGTGGCCGAGCATGAAAAAGGATATAATGGAGTTTGTGGCTAAGTGTCAAAATTGTCAACAAGTGAAGTATGAACACAAAAGACCTGCAAGTTTGCTTCAAAGAATGCCAATTCCGAAATGGAAGTGGGAGAGGATAACTATGAATTTTGTGGTTGGTCTTCCCAAGACTTTGGGGAAGTTTGATTCTATTTGGGTAGTGGTTGATAGATTCACCAAGTCAACCCATTTTATTCCAATAAGAATAGATTATAATGCTGAACAATTGGCTAAAGTTTATGTGAAAGAGATAGTGAGGTTGCAT
The DNA here is from genome assembly GCA_029007595.1 of Solanum commersonii. Taxonomy (NCBI): domain Eukaryota; kingdom Viridiplantae; phylum Streptophyta; class Magnoliopsida; order Solanales; family Solanaceae; genus Solanum; species Solanum commersonii. The sequence goes on from JAJTWQ010000411.1 coordinate 55,269, forward strand.
GGGGTGCCCTTATCTATCATCTCAGATCGTGGTATGCAGTTTACCTCCAAGTTTTGGAAGAAATTACATGATAAATTGGGCACACAACTCACTTTTAGTACCGCTTTTCATCCACAGACGGACGAACAGTCGGAGAGGACTATTCAAGTGTTAGAGGACATGTTGATGGCATGTGTGATTGATTTTGGAGGACATTGGGATAAGTTCTTACCTTTGTGTGAGTTCTCTTATAATAATAGTTATCACTCCAACATTGATATGGCACCATTTGAGGCACTCTATGGGAAGGGATGTAGATCACCCATAAGATGGTTCGAGGTTGGAGATGTGAAACCATTGGTGGTTGATTTAGTGAAGGATGCTCAAGATAAGGTTATGAGTATTCAAGCTAAGCTTCTAGCAACCTAGAGTAGACAGAAGAAGTATGCGGATCATAAGGTAATAGACATGACATTTCAGACCGATGAGAATGTTCTTCTTAAGGTATCACCCATGAAAGGGGTGATGACATTTGGCAAGAAGGTCAAACTAAATCTACGATATATTGGTCCCTTTGAGGTTCTTGAATGTGTAGGATTGGTAGCGTATAGATTGGCTTTACCTCCTGACCTATCGGGAGTTCATTCGGTATTTCATGTGTCCATGTTGAAGAGATATCATGGTGACGGGGATTATATCATTAAGTGAGACTCAATTGTGTTAGACAAAGATCTCCAATATGAAGAGGAACCGATTGCAATTCTTGATTGTGATGTTCGAAAGCTGAGGACCAAGGAGATTAAGTCCATGAAAGTTCAATGGGAACATCGTCCAATTGAGGAAGCTACTTGGGAACCAAGAAGGAAATGCGAGACATGTATCCCCAATTGTTCGTTGATTCAGGTACTACTCCATTCCTTCCTTATGCCTATTTTTCCTAAGTTTGTCACTCGGGGATGAGTGATGGATACATTGGTATCTATTGTAACGAATGGGTTCTGTCGTTATAAAAAAGCCAATGGGGAAAATTTTTGGGTCGAAAAACTTTTTCGTAGTAACTTGAAATTTCTCAACCTAGTCCAGATTTGGACGAAATTGGAGTCATTAAAGTCTAGGGAAATATGGTAATAATTGGGTGATCTAATTATGAATTTGATCACATGAGTAGATATATAAGTCGTTAAGGAACCGATACGACTTTACAAAATTGAACTTCGGCGAGTAGAACTCCTGTAATTTATCTTAGCGTGAACAGGTAGTTTATGAGTGTCGTTGGTTGAAGCTGTGTTGTGAAATGGGGGTTTGGAATTCTTAAATTGACTCACTAGTTTTGTGCAAGCCGCTGTGGAGGAAATATTCCCGCCAGGGATGAGCTGCTGTGGCAGGTTGGGGGCCACCATAGCGGGAAAATCGCGAGTTAAGTCGGGAATAAACCCCAAAACGTCTTTATTCTACAATTTTTGAACTTGAGAGCTAAGGAATGAACTCATGCCTTTCTTGATAGTTTTCCACCATTCTTGAGGCTAAAGGTAAGATTTTCACTCCCCGAATCCATTTTTCGATCCGTAGAACATAATCTAATGGGTAATTATCGATGGAGAAGAGTTTTGATCTAAGAATTATGGTGGAAAAAGTTCTAATTTGGATATTGGGATCATGGGTATGATCTAGGATTGATAGAATTGCTAGTAATTCAGGTAATTAGTGATTGTTTATTGATTTCCGTGTTATTATGATTCTTTCTAAACCAAGAACAAGCGGAACGAATCCGGAAAGGAAAGAATCAAGTTTCTTAGGGGATTCAAGCTTGTTTCGAGGTAGGTAATAGTTGTGATTTCATGATTGTGTGATATATGTTTGTTCTTGCTTCATTAAAAAATAATTTTAATTTCAATTCAAAAATCATTTCTACTCTCTAGTAAAAATAAAATATATTTTCTCACAAATATTTTTCATTCATAAAGCAAACACTAAAAAATATTTTCTACTCATCAACCAAACATGAGAAAAGAAGTCAAAAATTCACTTGTTTTCCAGGAAAACATTTTCCATGGAAAACAGTTTCCTCCATACCAAACACACCCTTAAGGTCTTCAGAAGGAGAGTATCATTAAATAGATTCAATTTAATCACATTTTATTTGAATCATTGACATATATGTTAAGAAATCTAAAACATGCCATACGAAATTTAATTATTGAGCTCATAATTAATACAAGAATTCGAGTCTTTGAGTTCACTAAATTGATATCATAAATGGAAATCATTACTAAATTCAAATAACACCATCAACTTTAAAATAAAAATAGAAATAAAAACTAAAAATAAAAAAACATTTAAAAAACTTAATTATTTCATTGCATGAAATTTCAAATGTATTAGGAGCCATTGTATGCTTAATTAGCATTTTCTTGAGGAGCTTGTGCAAAAGAAGCAGTAACATTTTTCAGCATCAAATCAACTTCATCCAATTGACGTTCAAATTTTTTCAAATCCTCTGGATTAAATTCCTTAATTTGTTCCCACATTTCTTCCATGCCAGTCTCGTCTGTTGTCTCATTAGTTAAAGTCTCTTTTATGATCTCGAGATTGTCAAGTTCAACTTGTTTCTCCTTGATTCTGATCTGAGTGTTTGCAATTTTAAGGCGACTATTTTCACTTCCCTAGGCATATGGACTAAAGAAACGATGAACAACAACGTCAATTGTAGGATGGAAAAAAGAGAAAGGATTATCAGAGGGGGAAAATGTTATTATTCCCACATCAATGTCATATTTTCCAATCATATCGCTTGCTTTATTGTATAAAGTTTCCCGATGTTTTGAAAATGATGAGTATAAATCATCTTCATTTTCTATTTGAGCCAATGGAATCTTCTGACATCCTAGGGTATTTTTTTTCCACCATGACTCTAAAATGATATTCTAATTGACGAGGCTCTCAAATAAATATGTGTTGCTTATTTATACAAAAAATTCTTCGATAGTGTAATTAATTTCTTGCCATACTATAAATGAAAACAAATCTCTTCATTATGTTAAAATTATAGTTACAAAATAAATTTACACAGATACTTAAGAAATATAGTCTTGCTTACCGTAATAACAAAAATTAATCAAAATTTTAAAATAAAAGAGATTAGTATTCTAATATGTTAATGACTTTATCAAATTAAGGAAAGTAGGTGAGAACACAATTTGAAATGAAATAATCTATATATCAAAATCTTCGAAAGTTCAATGTAATAGGAAAAAGTTTTAATATGCTACTAAAATTGTAGACGACAAAAGTTAATATAATTAGAAGAAAATAAATTTCTTGAAGTTTCGTGGATGGAAGTAACCAAAATTCAAAAACAAATCTTAGCTAGTGTTGGGGAACTTCAAAATATTTGAAGACCAAAATTTGAAAATCTGGTCAAATTTTATAGTAAAATATATAGTTAAAGGTGAATTTTTAAAATCTACTCTCAAAATATATGGTCAATGCTAGTTAAAAATATTAGAAAACTATATAATTAGGCATACTTCACTACTGTATATATTATTATTATCTATATTGCCAAAATGTAATGTATCTTACCACTAATTTGGGATTGTCTACGTGTCTTATGCTTAGATACATGTATTTTTGCTACTAGATACATAAAAAAGGAGAGAGGCGAACGAGATTAGGGAGTAAAGCGAGCAAGATTTGTATGTATCTCAGATGCATGTGAATCACACTAGATACACACTAGGTAAATGTATCTTGAGTGATTCACAATACTCTCAGTATATAAATGTTGCACTCTCAGTTAGCATGTCAGTATTTAGTACATTTTAGCTTCATATGCATTCAATTGGGAGTAGACTTAGCACCGACTTGGACTAGCGTTAGCTTACGCCCATAGTCCCATAACTATGTGCCCACGAAGGATTATAAGTCCTATAACGACTGGGTTCCGTCGTTATAGAAAGGCCAACGGGGAAAATTTTTGGGTTGAAAAACTTTTTCCTAGGAACTTGGAATTTCCCAATCTAGTCTATATTTGGATGAAATCAGAGACATTAAAGTATAGGACAATCTGATAACAATTGGGTGATCTAATTATGAGTTTTATCACATGAGTAGATAGATAAGTCGTTAAGGAACTCGTACGACTTTACGAAATTGAATTTGGGCGAGTAGAACTCCCGAAATTGATCTTAGCATGAACGGGTAGTTTCTGAGTGTTGTTGGTTGAAGGTGTGTTGTGAAATGAAGGTTTGGAATTCTTAAATCAACTCACTAGTTCCTTGCAAGCCGCTATGGCGGAATTATTCCCGCCAGGGCTGGGACGCCAAAGCGAGACTGTCACGAGTTAAGTCAGGAATAACCCCCAAAACGTCTTTATTCTACAATTTTTAAACTTGAGAGCTAAGGAACGAACCTAGGGCTTTTCTTGACAGTTTTCCACCATTCTTGTGGCTAAAGGTAAGATTTTTACTCCCCGAATCCATTTTTTGATACGTAGAACGTAATGTAATGGGTAATTATCGATGGGGAAGAGTTTTGATATGAGAATTATGGTGGGAAAATCCCTAATTTGGATATTGGGATCATGAGTATGGTCTAGGGTTGATAGAATTGTTAGTAATTCAGGTAATTAGTGATTGTTTGTTGATTTCCATGTTATTATGATTATTTGTAGACCAAGAACAAATGAAACGAATTCAGAAAGGGAAGAATCAAGTTTCTTAGGGAATTGAAGCTTGTTTCGAGGTAGGTGATAGTTGTGATTGCATGATTGTGTGATATATGCTTGTTCTTGCTTCATTATAGTACATGTATGTATGTGAATGTTACATTATTGATCACACTTGTTGTAACTGAGATAAATGAATGATGAATTCCATGAATCATGACTTGATGTATGATCTTGAGAATATAGTTGTGATTGTGATTGTGGTTTGTTGAATGGATCGGGTGTTGCATTTTGACACACTAACTTGGATCTGTTGCTACGTTCCGACATAAATATGAGATCGGTTGCCACGTTCTGACATAAACATTGGATCGAGTACCACACTCCGGTATGCTAACAGTTTGGGTTTGGGTTCTATGAGAGGACCATTGACTTGACATAACTGTATATATTGAGAAATGTGAATTTGTATGTTGTTCATAAATGATGATGATATTTTATTCATTCGGTGTATGCATGCTATTATTATGTTGTGATGACTTATATTTGTTGTACATAGTGGGATAGCCACGTGATCCTACCAGTACACTGTGGTTGTGTGCTGATACTGCACTTGCTCTTTCTTTGTTGAGTACAGGACATCTTCAGGCGGCTATTGACAAACCTCACTTAGAAGATTAGTTTTCGTCGATCGAATTCAAGGGTGAGCCAGTTCTTCCAGGCTTCCATGAGTTCTCTTTCTATCTATGTCCACATTTTGGACTTGGACTTTCTTGTAAGTTATTAGTTCATTAGCTTGGGATTGTAACCCTTTTTGTTTAGACTTATGGATCTTGTTTGTGTTTTGGTACATTGAATTTCAGGTTCTAGGCATTTAATTTCGCAATTAGTTGTTAGATCTTTTGGAAGGTTATGGAAAGTTCAGTATTTAGTTATTTAAACTTGCTTCCGTAACTTTAAATGCTTTAGTATGTTGATTAAGTTGGTTGGCTAATTAGTATAAATGGTTCTTCCACTGGAGGGTTAGTGTGGGTGCTAATCATGATGGTCTTGGTCGTGACAAGTCTCTCTGTTGGGCATAAGTATTATTTATCACTCCACAATCATGCCTTTATACTCTTGGCAAGGTATATTGGGTCATATTGATGGGGCGTATACTTCAAACTCCATGTTTAGCTTACGTGGTTTATTTTGGTTAATAGTAGCTCCCACAGTCAGACTCTTAGTGCATTCACTAGGTTTTCAACATTTTTATCAATATACAGTTCAACATGATATCTTCATGATTGGTGTTTGGTCATTGCATTCAACTTAGCTTTTTAGTTATGTTTTAGTATTTATATTCTTGCTCATATTATGTCACTTATGATGAGTCCGAGATTTTTGACTCATTTAGGGATTTGTTTTGATAGTATAAGTGTCCTCAAATGCCTATTTTATGCTCTAAACTAATGTTACAGTGTTGATTTGCAGCTATGAAGGCTAAGGAGCAAGGTAAGGAACTAACAAGATGAAGAAGTGAAGAAAAGTGATCTTGGTGATCGCTAAGACCACTCGGCGAATAGCTTGCCCAAAGTTCCACTGTGCCAGCCCTGGGGAAGAACCAACTTAGCGACAGGAATGGACAGTCGGCGAATCACTGAATGACTCCACAATGGCAACTTTGATTGCCCAAAGTTACAGATGCTGGAAGACTGATGGTCAATGCAGATTGGCGATGAAGGAAGCAAAGGGCGGATCGCCGACCTATTTGGCGACGTGTGACTTATTTATCCCAATGGACTTTCAGGCCAAATATTGGACAACTATAAATTGAAATTTTAAATGGAGAGACCAAGAGTTTTGATCCCCAAGTTGGAGAGTTAGAGTTTTCTCTTAGTTTTTGAGTTTCCATTGTAGACTTCGAGGATTTCTAGGCTTAACTTTGAGGACTTGCAAGTGGGTTTTTGAACTTAATAAATTTTGAGCGTTGTAAAGGCTTGGAGACTTTTACCCAACTGATGGCTAATCTAGTTGGTACTGTTTTTATCTTTTTATGATGTTGAGCTAAAACATAGTTCTTGGGGGTATGATCATGTGATATGGGTTGAATTAACTTATGGGTATTGTTATTTTACTGATTTAAATTCATAATTAAAGTGGGTTTAATCATTAGCTGTGTTTTGATATATGAATTGTAGTTGCAAATGCAATTCTAGCTTAAAGTTCTGGGCTTGCTTGAGAAAGAAGTTTTAGAACCAAGCTTTCGATTAATGCTTGTAGCTGTTGTGTTGATATGGGTTCAGTTCGAGAGAGTGAATCCTAAACTCGATTTTACCTATCTAGCTCGAGAGGGTAGGTGTATAAAGGTTTTGGGTTGTTTATATTGATAAACTTGTTGAGGTTTGAGAAATCACATGTATCATAGTAGTTGTTCGAAAGAAAACTATTACACTTATAGCCTAGCCTACCCACTGAGATTTAGAAATTCATTAGTAATTTTAATTACCCATATAGAGAAATTAATCTATAATCGATCACATCCCGAGAATTCCTCTCCATATTGTTGTTTTCCTTGTTTTCGTATTTGTTTTAGTTGTTAATTGCAAATTCAAATTCCCCATCTGACATTCGTTGTCAACCTCTTAGACCTGTTTGTATGTTTTCGGTAAATTCTATTCCTATGACTGCTTAGACCACATTTATCACGACCCAGGGGTACACCCTAAATGTAACATGGCGTACAAGACCCCGAGAGGCCTCATACAAGCCACTTAACTTTCATAACATAAGCTAATAAAAAATGGTGCAGAAATTTAAAACATTTTCCAATACAATCAAAGTTTCATAAAACGAAGCGGAAGTCTTTAACATTTGTCTCAAACAATCTAATACTTAAATAGTCTTTGGGACACAACCTATACAACAGTTCTAAGCATAAAATGAAAGACATAAAGGAAATGTGATCAAATCTTCGATGCTATGAGGACTCACCAAATCTTCATCTCTTGCTCTACTATGAGCATAGCCATGGGGATGGAAGTCAATATCGCCGGACCCTACATTTGATAAGAATGTAGGCAAGAGTATGCGTTAGTACAAAAATGTACTAAATATGATGGCTAGCATAAATCATCAACATAAGCATAATATAGGCATTAGTCAACATAAGACATATACCATAATCATAAGAGACATCAACATAAGTCATAAGCATATTCAATGCACATAAGTCATTATACTATAAGAGGAACACTTCTCAAGTAACCTCAACTTATTCTTAATCAAAAGTTGGGTCATCCACCTGTAGTCATACATATTAAGGAAAGCAACTCAATTAACAATCCAAGCTAAGCTATTATCATACACTCAATCTCATTTCAAAACATACTTACAATACTTCCTTGAAGTAATTTTTTTTCATCATAACTATGCTACTTTGATTGGGGACTTGCCCCTCTTTAGTCATTCTTACTATTCATAGAAGAGTATTTCTCTACTAGTCCAAGACACATCATTATTCATGAACGGTTACAATTTACCAATTCAAGGCTACCAAGGAAAAGCACTTCATTATGCTAGACCAAGCAATCATGGAAAGCATCCTCTCATGCAAGTCCAAGCTACTCAAGGAAGTGTACCATTGCTCAATCCAAGCTACCAATGAAATGGTTTGGCCTTACCAAGTCATGCTATCATGCACACATTCTCTCATGCTAGTTCAAGCTAACCATTTGAAAGGGTACGATTTCTCAATCCAAGGCAATCCATGAGATCTACTAACTCAATCTACCATGCATGTTCTTGTCTTACCATGTCAAGCTTTAAAGATATGGGGATTTGCCTCCACATCATTTTATAAGGGTCACATGTACTTGCCTTCATGCCCATTCATCATAATAAGAACGTGGGAAATCACCTCTTTTTCAATTCTAAGGAGTATGGGAAATCACCTCATATCCTTTACATATGGAGTTCAACGGCAGTCGCCTCTAGCCTCATCATTTATTTAGCGTTTAGTCTAGATTCATTTTAGGTGAGAAATCCTTTCAACCAAGAATCATTCTATGTGAGTAAACCTTTCACATTATTCATTCATACATACATAATATAGGTCATGTGGGTAATTCTTTCCACAACAACTCTATCTACACTTCAACAATCATATAAGCTTCACTCAAAAAGCCTTAACATTCATAGTTCATCATATTATCTCTACTCTCAAATCCCTAGCAATCAAAATTCATAATACAAGTCTTACTCTCAAAGCAATACTTCTCATAATCATCACATATGCCTAGATCTCAAGACATTCTAATCACATGCTTCATCTTAAGCAATTCTAATCATATATCATCATATAGGATCAATCTCAAGCACTACTAATCACGATTCATCATGTATACTTTAATATAATTCAATTCATGTCTATATGTTGTACTCTCAAGCAATCTACAATGCATATCATCAATCCTAGAAGATTACATCTAAATCTTCAATTTCCCCTTTCATGGCATAAAACCCATCTATATCAAATTCACTTTAGAATCATAGGTTAAGCATGGATACATGTACAATCATACTAAAAACATTCTATTCCATCATAAACAATCATATACTACAATAATCCACTCAATTGGATCATAACCCATAACATTAGAAGAAACCCAAATTTGACTCGGGGAATTCTTCTTCTAAATTGGTGAAATCATGGGGCTCCATGGGTGAAAGTATTACATGGATGAATAAGCCATCATACATTGATTGCAAATCCTACCAAGCTTGGAAGAATGGAGACTTGACTTGACCTAATTTGAACCCTCTTTTTCTTCTTCAACTTTCTAGAGAGAATTATTTGAGAGGAGTTTGAGTTTTCTTTTTGGGATTTGAGTGAATGACTTAGAATGAGTGAATTTATGGTTCTAAAGTAATTATATAGGTGGTCTAGGCTACGGTAAAACAACACCACTTAAGTTTAATTTAAAATCGGAAAGTGCCATTGTGCCCTCAACTCAGCCGCCCAGACTCCATCTAATGAATCCTAGATTTGGACTCATTTAGGGCTTTATTTATATAGATTTAGTGTCCCCAAGTGCTTATTTTGTGCCAATAATTGATGTATATCCCTTGATTTCTAGGTATATGGATTGAGGAACAAAGCAAGCACACTAATTTGCAAAAAGGAACGAAACGACTTGAAAGAATGAAGAGACACAAGCCTGGTGATCGCCAAGTTCACTTGGAGAGTCGCTGAATGGCCATTTGACCTCTTAAAGTTCCCGTGTGCCAAGCCCTGAGGGAAGAAATAAAGTTTGCGATGGAAATGAGCAGTCAGCGAATCGTTGAGTAGTTCCGTGATGTTGTACTGGATCGCCCAAAGTTACATACCTTGAGGATGTTGAATGCCAAGGCAGAAAGACTATGAAGCTGACCAAAGGGTCGCTCGCCAAGTGGTTCGGTGAGCTCGACTTACTTTGCCAAGTGGCTTTTCGCAACATATTTTTGACGACTATAAATACATTTTAAAACATTTAGTTTAGTATCTAATATCATAATATTTGAATTGTAGCTAATATTATGAATACTGAAACAAGTTTTCTCTAGTTTTTCCTAAGCTTTGAAAAATTGAAGTTTTTCACTTTTGAGAAATTAGAAGTGGGTCTTTGAGATTCTTCGAGTTGGAGCATTGTAAGGACAAATATACTCTTACCCAGTTGATGGATAATCAATTTGGTAATAGTTTTTACCTTTTTATGATGTCTAGCTAAAACCCTAATTTTTGGGGTGTGATTATGTGATTGTGGGCTGATTTAGTTTATGAGTATTGCTAATTGTTAGTTTAAATGCTATTTAGATGTGAGTTCAATCATTAATTGCGGTTTAATTTAAGAATTGTATTTGCAAATGCAGTTCTACCCTTGTGTTTTTGGCATGCTCGAGAGAGAAGTTTTAAAACTAAACTTATTGATTGATGGTCAGTGGGTATTGGGTTGACCTGGGTTCAGATCAAGAAAGTGAATCCTAAACCCAATCCGACACATTCAGCTCAAGATAGTGAATGGACTAAGCTGTGGGCTGTTCTTATTTTGCTTGCTTGTTGATGTTCAAGAGAAATCAACTTGATTCGAGAGAAAGTTTATCTCCTCTATAGTCTAGCTTACTCACTAATATCTAACTATTTTCTAATAGTTGCAGTTACCCATTTGTCTATATGAGCCTATAATCGAATCACTCCCCCATAACCTGTCTCATTATTGTTACTTCGTATTGATTGCCGTTGTTTGTAGTTGATAATCAAAACCAAAACCCCCCATTTGACATTCGTGTCAACCCCTGATTTAAATGAAGTTTATTTTCGATAACTTTCATTCCTATTACTGATTTGAACATGTTCATACTTTCCAATTGACTCTCAAACACGTACCACTCCCTGTGGGATTTGACCCCAACTTATTTAGTTGGGTTATATACTGATTAACGATCGTTGATGCTTAGAATTAGATGAAGTGTCATTGATAATGTTATTCCCTAATCAAAATGGCATCGTTGTCGGGGAGTGGTGTTGTTTGAGATTCTTTTTGCGAAGTTGAATTTTGTTCTTTTTAGTCATAGTTGAATCTACTTACCTTCACTTTTGGTTTGTGAGTTGTTTTTGAAACAAAGGAAAAGAGTTTCAACGGAAGCAGTGGTATTCATGTGGGCCACCAAGATGACATCGGCAATCTCAATGAGCCGAATGTTAATAACCATAATCTAGTAGGTGGAGTTGGTGCCATTCGCTTGCCTCCAGCTAAAAGGAACGCTGTGTTCCACATTACAAGCACCACGTTGCAGCTCTTGCAATTGAAAAGGTTGTTTGGTGGTTTGGCTCATGAGGATCCTATGAGCAAATAAGGTACTTTTTTTATGTTTGCGGTCGTTCTCCTTTAAGAGCATATCCCAAGAGTCGGTCTGGTTGAGGTTGTTCCTATTTTCCTTAATGGGAGAAGTGTGCAAGTGGTTGGCTGAGTTGCCAAGAGATTCTATCACTTCGTGGGAAGAACTCATTACCACATTTCAAGTGCGATTCTTTCCCCCTTCGAAGATAATGACTCTTCGGGACAACATCCAAAGCTTCAAGCGTTTGGAGAGTGAGCCAATCCATGAGACTTGGCTATGATTTAAGAAGTTGGTGCTACAATGCCCAACTCATGGATTTCCCGATAATATTTTGTCGTAATACTTTTACTGAAGCCTTGATTCGGTGAATAAGGGAGTAGCTGATCAACTTTCTCCGGGAGGTTTGATGCAACAACCTTAAGTTATAGTAGCCCAGCTCTTGGATGGTATGACCAAAATTAACTGGGTATGGTACACCCGTGAAGATCAGGTCTCCTCTCTCACATTTAAATTGACCAAAGAACAGATTGAAAAAGATCAAGAGAGGGACCAGAACATGGAAAATTGACTCAGCTTGACATTTTGGCCAAGAACCTCATGGGTGCTAGTACTAGAAGTGTAAATGCTATCGGTGTTGGTGGTGTGAACCCTGAAGAAGCCAAGTTTGAAGCAATGTACAACGAGGAAGTAAACTTCTTAGCAAACCAATGAGGTAGTTATCGTGCAAACTACCCAAGGCAGGGTGGTAACCAAGGTTGGAACAGGGAAGAGGCATGGAGAGATCGTGATAGAGAGCGGAGGGATCGTAACCCCATATTGAAGGAAAGAGATGGGGAGAAGGACATGTATTTTCCTCCCCACGAGTGTCAAAAGCCCAAAGATTCTGAGGGTGGCCGGTCTGAGGATATGCTTTCTCGTATTCTCAACAAGGTTGAAGGGTTCAATAAAATTTTGAAGGAGATGAAGGAAGTGTATTGACCATTAACCAGACGGTGACTTCTTATTTCGTATCATCAAGCAGTTGGAGACCCAAATGGGAATAATTTCTTCTTAGTTAAACCCAATACAACAAGGGGGATTGCCTAGTGATACTATGGAAAACCCTAAGAATGAGGTTTGAGCGAGTACTTGCGTCGTGCCACGACGTTAACTAAGGCGCTGCTTGGGAGGCAACCCAAGTTTTTATTGCTTTCTTTTTGTTTTTGGAATAATGTGTGTTGATTGTGCAGGTTAAAGTGTAGAATGTGTTTGTAAAGTGCAGGTTGACGAGCAAAATGTCCAGTTGGTGACTCACCGAAGAGGTTGGCGAGCCCGATTTGGACTGCCGTTGGACTCAAGAAATCAGAAGATGGAGTATGTAAAACTTGGCAGGTCCATGGACTAGTCGGCAAATCGCCGAACAGGTCGGCGATCCTGACTTTGTCCGCCGTTGGGATCCCCAGATTAACTGGAGGTCCTATAAAATTAGGCGAGGTAAGTAACCACTTGGCGTGTCACTGAGTGGCTCGACGAGGTTGACTAACATTGCCGAAAGTGCGCGAGACGGTTTCTAAAAGGCCAAAGATTTAAAATTTCAAACTCCTTCACATTCCCTCACTTTTTAACTTCATACAATCACACACACTCTATATTTCCCATATTTTTTCATTTTTACCACTTTTTAGTCGTCGATTCGGTGTTCGGAGTTGGATACTTTGCCACCTAGCTTTACATATTCTTATATTTGACACTATAGGTTGGTTTTCTGAACTCCAAAACTTGTAATTAGCGGTTACACTCAATTGCGTTGTTATAAATTGTGTTGATGTGTGCTGGGCCTCTCTAAAGTAGTATTTGTGTGCTTGTTTGCCTATTTTAATTTTGAGATCGTTCTTTAATTGTCTAAGTTATTGATTTCCCAAATTTCATGCTTTAAAATTGATCAAAATTGTTGGCTTGTGGTTAATTGTTGTGGAGTCTAGTTGGGTGAAGTCTGAGTAACCTAAATTTGTGCTAAATGATGTGCTTTGCCTAATGATGGAGCGTTTGACGTCATTCTTAAGGGATAAAGTCATCAAATGACCAATTTTTGCCAAACCGAGGGAAGTTTGAGTACCTTGGTGGCATGGGTCTTATGGGTCTCGAATTAATTGAATAAGTATTTGGTTTGATTTTGTTTTCGGGGGTTGCGAATTTGATTTTGGAAGTCGGGGTAGAAATTAGGCACGTTGGGCAGTTTGGCGAGCTGGGTCGAGCTCGCCGAACCACTCGGTGATTCACTGAATACCCTCTTTATCGCCTTTAATTTCATGCTATTGTTGAGTTTGGGTGTTGTAATTTTTAGCGAGAAGCTTGAGTTTGCCGAATGTCTTCTTTGATTGCCATTTCTGCACCCCTAACCCCTAAATTACACTGCGATATTCGGCGGGCTAACTTCTGCTCGCCGAATGTTGTTGGAGATTCGCCGAAAGGACCTTTCCATCGTCGACAGGCCATTTTTCTGGAAAAGTTTTGAGCCAATCCTTTCGGCGAGCCCAATTGAGCTCGCCAAAGTGATTCGTCGAGTTTGACGCAACATGATTTCTGCATTTTTCTTGGATTGATTCTAACTTATTTTGGTGTGTTATGTAGATATGGCTAGAACCATCTTCGACATGCCACCCCACAAAAGGGCACGAGGCATAGTTATCAATGAGGGGGCAGCTACCCCTTCTAAAAAGGGAAAGAAGGAACCTCCAAAATGAGGAAAGGGCACGGGTAAAAAGACAATATCTGAGGTTTTGGAGCACAACTTCAGCAACGAGGGAGAATTCTTTGACTCCCAAGCTACATTTTCTGAGCCGGAGGATGACCGGCCTCTACAGTCCCAGCTGGCAGAAATTCGTGCTAGGACTCGCCAAGATTCGTCAAGAGTTCCAGAGGCCACCCTTCCTGCAGGTGATACAGTACCAGCTCCGGCATCGACTGTGGTTCTAGCAACACCAGTTCAGGGTCCTCCTCCTCAGCTACTAAATAGATTAAAGGCCGACGGGTTGTGGATGATTATCGAGGAGAAGCTGCTATCCACAAAGGGCTTAATGGGTAAATATTCCACTATGAGGGACACTCCAGTTTCATAGGTTGGAGCAGTTCACCAAGCCCTGAAACCCTTATATTCCTACATGGGTTAGAGAGTTCTACGCAGCATACGATGACTTAGTACCCAAGGGCAAGAATAAGGCAAGCACTTTCAAGCCGATAGAGTCCGTCATGGTACGGGGGATAGTAGTGAGATGCAACCACAATCATATCTACGTTGTATTGGATAGAGGGTTATCCTTTGACTACCTAAATTTGGCTACCACTACGGCACACTTGGATGATCTCAAGGGCTAGCTTGCCCCCTTCATCTCTGACACCATCCCGAGGTGGATTGAGGCAGGAGCTCCGATTGAGAAAAAGGAGTTGAATGTAGCTACGTGATCCTGGTTTGATTTATCAATAACTCTATTATGCCATCCTAGAATGAGTCCATCCTCCGCCATCCTAAGGCGGCCTGCCTTAGGTCAATCATATACCAGAGGATCATCGACTTATGACTCATCATTGAGAAAGAGATGTCCATGAGGGCCAAGTAGAGCCAGACGTCCATTCCATTCTTGGTCTTGAATACAGAGTTGTGCCGGTGGGCTGGAGTTCCTTGAGATGAGAAGAGGAATATCAAGTTCACTCCTATATCTTCTACTGACATCCAGTGCATCGAGGCCGAGTACACTCGGGAGGAGGCATATAGGAGGAGAGTAGCTCCAGTTGATGCATCCCCAGATTGATGTTGAGACGATACCTACAGAGGCATCTTTGCCTACTTTGGCCTCTGGGCCTTCAGGTACACCTGCTTCCAATTCTTTCTCCAAGGCTCCTGGTGCTTCTACTACTTCCCAGCCCACCAGGATTACTGATCCTGAAAATGGGGCACTTAGCCTATTTTGTGGATGTGAGGGCTACTCGATTAGAGGCTGTGGTACCGTGGATGATTGAGAGTGCTATCCTAGCTGCACTAACACCCCTCAGAGCATCTATTAACACTCTCAAAGCAAGAGTAGAGACTTGTGAGAGTCGACATGGGGTTATTTCTGAGGTAACAACTTTGAAAGCCAAAGTTGCAAATTTGAGAAAGGATGTGGACTACTTGAAGTCCACAGACTTTACTTCAATATTGGAGGCATCTGATGATATGGATGCCCCAACTACTTCTGAGATTCCTCTGACCACCACTGGAGATGTGCAAATGGATGATGGGGCTGCCTATGAGTTAGAGGCAGAGACTGACAAGGAGCAGATCGAGGTGCCAGAGGAGACCATCTATGGAGACCTGCCAGACCTGGAGGAGATGATTATACAGTTGGTGATTCAGACATTACTGATAGAGACGTCCATGGCAGACCTTAGTGGAGCTAGTAGTGCTGAAGTTGCACCGGGCACTGATGCCCCGACAGATGGAGCGACTGTATAGACAAGACCTTCCTTTACCTCCCTTTCTATCATTTCTATTGCCTTATTATTACTATTTTGTTACATTTGAGGACAATTGCTTTTTATTTGGGGTGGGGTGAGGTATTTCCATACCTACCTCTTGTGATTATCATTTTTGTATATATATATTGGGTTTTTGTGCTGTAAATTGTGTTTTGACACTATTTTGTGGATGTTTGAGCTTATGGCTCCTTGTTTTGAATGTAAATGATTTTGACCCTTTCTAAAAAAAGTTGCCACCTCTTGTGTTGTTTGAGCTTATGGCTCCTTGTTTTGAATGTAAATGATTTTGACCCTTTCTAAAAAAAGTTGCCACCTCTTGTGTATGATTGTGGTTGTTCTTGTGCAAATTTGAGTGTTAGTTATGATCAATATCGATGACTTGAATAGTGCTATTAATCGAACAAAAATGAATGCACGGCTACGATGAGGCCAAACGAAGTTGCATAGACAATATGTGGAATTTTTGCATTTTGTTGTGGCTAGCCGATTATTGAATGAGTCTCTTGTGATGAACATTGCACACTAGCAAAAGTGTGGAGTCTTGTTTGATATTGGTGCCAATGCCTTGTGTGATGAGCTTACCGTGAACATTGTGTGATGACACCTAGAATTTGCCCTGTTGGTCCAGTTGACTAAGTGATGCTTCTCTTGAAATGATCTTAGACAACAATTTGGAAGAGTGAGACAATTTGACAATATACCTCTTTTGTGGCCAATCTTGTGAGTGTGTGATTCTTGAAACCCTTTTTGAGCCTTATCCTTTTCTTGGAAGAAACTTGATGAAATTTGCAATCCCTCTTTATCCATTCACCCATAATCCTCATGAAGTGTGGTCTGTTTGAATAGCCAACTTAGACCAAAAGCCTAAGTTAGGGGTGTGGTGAAAAGAGAAAGTAAATCAAGAAGTGTGAAGGGGTCGTTTTTGGGGTCGTTTCATTTTCCATTACAATCAAGAGATCAACAAGATTGCTAACAACTTTCAACAAACAAAACACGATGACATTACATCAGTTGTAACTTGCAAATTGCTAACATTACATCAAACTACTAATGACTACACCACACTACTAGAACAGAGCTATACCAAACTTCTAACGACTACACACTACTAGAACAGAGCTACACCAAACTACTAATGACTACACCACATTATTACAAACGATCCAAGAAAAGAAGTTCAAGCATAGGTACAGTACATTACGTCAACTTGGCAGCTACAAAACCAACAATATTACCCCAAGAGATCAGAAGCAAGCTTATCAACTGATGCCCTCTCAACTCCTACTTCGGTTTTTCATCATCCAAGTTCTTCAAATGAGAAAATTCAATACGATGCTCCAACTGAAACTTTATCATCCAAATTTGAATTTTCAAAAAAATTCATATCATTCAAGTTGGAACCAGTGTTTGGTTTATGAATTTCAATGCCACCCATTTCCTTTAGGATCTTCTTCAATCGGTTTCTTTCCTTCCGAATTTAATCTAATTCAATTTTTTGATTGTGAATCATCAATGACACATGACTTGGAAGTTTACTATTGATCCAATCCCAATAACCACAAGATAATGAGCCTGAAAAAGACAACATTTGAAGAATCAACGTCCACCATTCTCACGGGTCATAGCAGTAAAATATTTTGCTATCAATCTACACTTACATGCACGAGACTCAACTTGTTGAGGAGAAGAAACAGAAGAAGATGTCGACATTTAAACAACACAAAATTTAACAAACTGATTAAGAAGATAATTTCCAACAGAGCTCCAAGAACTGATGAAGTTGGGGGAAATGTTTAGGATTTTGTTTAAAAGAAATGGGTAATGGGTGTTTTATTTGGATGGGTTGGGTATTTTGAAAGGATGGGTCGGGTGGATCCAGGTGGATAGAATGGTTTGGGTCAAACAAATTAGGTTTTAATTAGTTAAATTTCCAACCAATTGCAACATGCCACGTACGAAATGAAATAATTAAATATATGGACTAAGTAGTTTGTTAGTCAAAAGGGCAAAATAGGTCCCTAAAGGTTAACCCCAAGGGTAATTTGAGGCCAAAAGGTTAACGAAGGACATTTTTGTACCAATTCTGATACTATAAGGGTATTATAGACCCTTTTCCGTTAAAAAAATTATATGTATTATGAGTATTATGATTTCTACTAAGGAAATAGCATATGAAATGAAAATAAACTTGAATTTCGTAAGAAATAATTTGATGAAAATATGGATAGCGAAATCACAAAGTCCTTTGAAGAATCTTTTAGAGTTGATTGATTTATATATGTAGAGTAGATCAAACTATTTTTTTCACTTCAAAATAGATTTGAACGAATTGAAGCATATGAAAATATTTTTGATTTCTTATTTAGTGGTAAAATATTGAGATGACTAGATGATGAAAATTTAAAAAATATTGGCTTAACCTTGAACTTTCTTTAACACGTAATAGGTATTCTGATATTGATGGTTTAGATTTATCTTTTAAATTAAAAGTGATAAGGGAAATAATACAAGTTGAAGATAATGATCTAATGAAAATACTCAATCAAATAAAAAGACTTGAATCTTTTCCAAATACACATATTGCTTATAGAATAATGTTAACAGTTCTTGTAACCGTTGCCTCAGCCGAAATAAGTTATTTTCAAAATTAAAATTGATTAAATCATCTTTAAGATCAACAATGTCTTAAGAGAGATCCAATTAGCTATATTATCATTTGAAAAGGAATTATTAAAACAATACCTAATGACTTCGCATCTAAAATAGCTAGAAAAGTAGATTTTAAATAAAAGTATATATGATGGAAAAAATAAAATATTAGGGCCCCTCTCTTAAGTTTCACTTTAGGCCCCCAATATTGTTGAGCCGGCCCTGGTTAATTATGTAGTGCAGAAAAAGAAACATACAACTCCTTTTCTTCAGATGATCATTCTCACAACAAATATGGCAAAAGATGTTACGTTGGTTATATTCATCACAAGGGGTAGTACCGGATGGAATGAAGAGTTGACATGGGCCATAGAACATGCCACCAATAAAACAATTCTGGCAGAAGTCTACAGGATGACCCCAGCAGCAATAATATACTACATATGGCAGGAGAGGAACCACAGGATATTCCAACACAAGGAGAGGAACATAGACATGATCAGTAGATTAATCATCCAAGGCATACATTATAGAGCTAGTACGATCCCTAGGCTTGTAGGGTTTATGTATAGTCATAACTTTTATTCTTAGAGTAGCTTGCTAGTATGATTGTTTGAAGTAGTTGAGCTCTGAGACTGGAATCTATCCATATCCAGAGTTCCACTTTGTATATATTGCAAAATCTGATAATAAGAATTACAGTTACCAAAAAAAAAAAAAATTATAAAAAAATTAAACTTTAATAGTATATTGAATGAAGTGGAGAAGATATAGAATGGATATAAAGTAAGATATCTTATTTTGGGGGAAAAAATTGAAAATTTTAAAAAATATCAAGGAAAAAATAGTAAAACACTGATCAAGCTAAAAGTGCTTAGAAGCTAAAAAAGCACAAGTCAGGGGTGACCAACTTATGACTTCTGGCTGATTTTATAGCTTATAAGCACTTTGGATGTTCATCAAACGCGTAAATAAGCTACAAAGTGCTTATAAGCCAGTTTGACCAGCTTATAAGCTTAGCCAAACACCCTCATATAACTCTATTTGTAGATACTTGAATTATTTTTATCTGATTTCCCGCACCCGTTTCTGTACCTAGGTCCACATCCACGAATCTTAAAATTTGGATCATGAACGATCCGACATCTAGATCTGCACACACATCGGACACCCACACCCAACTCCAAGCACCTTAGCTTTCCTCTCAACCATAGAGATAGCATGAAGCAATAGAAAGTTCACCTAGTAGTGTTCTTCAGGTTTGAATGCTGAAGACAGCGATTTCCTAACTTTGAAGGTGTAAATTGAAATGTAAAGATGGCAATTCACAACTTTTTTGAAGTGTAACTCTTCATTTCCAGATCTTGGAATGATTGAACACACAATAGGAGTAAGAAGAATGTTTTATTCATTTGTCTGTTAAAGTTTTGCTTCATCAATTTTTTGTCGTAATTATGATGTCTACATATAAATGATTAACAACAAATAAAGGATCATGGGAATAACAAATCAGCCTATTTAATTTTGTGAACTGGATCAAGGATATACCTTGTACTGTCTTATCAAGGAGGAGCTGGACCTCCCCAAGTTGCTCATCCATTACTGCCTGCAATTAGAAGAAATATTTCTGAAACTCATGCAGCTGTAATTGTGGTAGTAAGTTGAAATACACGGACAATTATCCATTTATTGCATAGAGGTTTCTGAAACTTTCTTGAATCAACGAAGATTCTGCTAACAACTTGAAAAATGACTAGCGCTTGCTGATTGACAAAACATATAGATAAAAATAGTAGTCCACATCCATTAGTGGATTATTCAACTCTTTTGCAGCCATACTAAGTGCTCTTTTTCTTCCCAAAACTTGACGTGTTTCCTATTTTATAGCTGGAACTATTTTTGTATGACCATAATTTCTTAAAGAACGTTCAATACGCTTCAATATGGAAATTGGTTATTGATACAAGTTGTAATGCTGCTCTTTAAATAGCAGTTATGTTTTACCAAAACATAGGTGTTCGAAATGAGGACCACTAGTTGATCGATTACCCTTGGGAGTTGATAAGGCAAGCTTAGCAGTACAGATTTTGCAACTAATTTAAAGAGATTTTCAACAGTACATTAACAGATCCTTTAGAGGTTCTGATTTCTGTGAGCAAAACATCTCTGAAGAAATTTATCCAAATTCAGAAGATGCACATATCAAGACTGCCGACGTACAATTTCGTGTAACCAAGCTTTCGATAGCAATAACAGAGCATGACAACTAGCACCCTTCAACCTAGCAGCAACTTTTGCCAACTAGGCAACAACATAATTTTCATGAAGCAAGGTTCTAAATGTGGACATAAGAGGAGATTGGGAGAACTGGCTTATACTCCCTCAATCCCATTCAAGTGTCATTTATCCCAAATAAATGTTCCAAAAGAACTATCACTTAGGAAAACAAGAGAGTTAATTTTTTCCAATATTAACTTTCTTGGTTTCCAATATGAGTGTGTCATAAATGATTTTGTAGGATTTAAATTGATAGAATAAAATCATATCTGATATGCTATTAAAAAGTGTAGGATATTAGATCAAATAAAATTATTCGTTGATTCTCAAAACTCCTAAAATCAAGGGATCTGATTGCTAGTTAGTTTTATTTTCTATATTATAAATTTGTATCTTTATGGATGAATAAGTGTGTACAATTTTGGTACCAAAACTTACATGATGGATAAAGGCCTCTCTAATAAAATTTGATCTCTTGTGGCTAATCTTCTAAATTTCCAGTTTCAGGAATTCCTTATTACTTACTTAGAATGTCCATTTTTTGTTGGAAGAAAAAGGGTACATTAGTTCACAGATGTAGCTACCAAGATATTCCAGTTCATGCATCAACCAAATCAAGCTCACTGGAAAGCAGCTAAGCATCTTCTTCGCTATATTCGTGAAACTTCCCAGTTTGGCATCAATATTACCAAGAAACAGGTTCCTAGAATACTTATTTTCTCTGATTATGACTAGGCTGGCGATCCCAATGATCGCACCTTCACATCAAGCTATGTATTTTTTTCTAGGAGGAACTCCTATTTCCTATTCGTCTAAGAAGCAACGATCTGTTTCCCGTTTGTCAACGTAAGCTGAATACCGTGTATGGTTACTGCTGTAGCAGAAACAAACTGGTTGTCTAATCTCCTTTGTGAGCTTCACGTTCCTCTTGATGGTGCTCCGACAGTACTTTGTGACAATGTTAGCACTATGTATATTTGTGTCAATCCTGTTTTCCATAGTCGGATGAAGCATGTTGCCGTAGACTTCCATTTTGTGCGAGAGCAGGTGCAAAACAAGGAGATTGAAGTCAAACACTTACATGTTGTTGACCAAGTTGTTGATAACTCACCAAGCCTCTGCCACGTGCTTCCTTTGAGCAGCTCTGTCCCAAGTTGGGTGTCGTTGATACTAGCACCAACTTGCGGGGGAGTAATAACAAGTGAAGATATTTTCCTATGTTTTAGCTTCAATTGTTTTTTTTATATAAAGGTAACATTTGCATATCAATCATCAGCTCAAAGCTGGTATCCAAATATTTACATCATATCCTCCCTCCACACTTGTGTGTCTGGCATAAACAAAAGATAACGAAAAGAAAAGAAGAAAAAAGAAAACTGTCCCTAGATCCTCCTTCATCTTTATAAGGACCCTAGAATGTCTACAATAGCCACAGGGTCATATATATACTCTATACTACACCAATAGCAAAAAGTGATAATGTAGTTTTTGGATTTAGTTTTTATCTCAATCACTTCCATTAGTTTAGTTCTTTTAAATTGTTTTTTTTTATTATCCTATTATATCTCCTTTAGTTATCAGGTATAGAGTGTGTATAAAACATTGCTTCATTCTTAATATCGCTCCACTCTTCAATTTATGCCTTCTTGGACCATTGAGTGGCTCCTCCTGTCCTTGCAGGAGTTTAGCATTCAAATCAATAGTCGTTTGGTAGAGTGTATAAAAATAATGCTCAATAGAATGTCTTAGAAATGCTTGTATTAGTTATACTTGCATTAGTTCTGCATAGATTATTTTTTATACATTGTTTGGTTTGGTACATTAAAAATACTAAGTATTGCATAAAATATTTATTTACAAAAGTATCCTTCACAATTATGGTGAAAAAGATGTAAAAGTGTTTTTGAGGGGTAATTGGGTCTTTAACCATGATAATGCATGTATTAAATCCCTTGCATTGCTAATACATAGAAATCCATGATATTAGTAATACACTCCTCAATACACAATAGAGTGTATAACTAATTGCATGAAAAAATGCACCAAACAAGGGACTACTAATACATATAACTAATGCATGCATTATTTTTGCTGATACACTCTACCAAACAACCCCTAAGAGTGTTAATGTGTCTACTTCCCATCATTCTTGTCTCCATAAGAATGTCTAAGACATACTTGTACTGCGAGATGATAATATTTGATCCGGACTAAGCAACTTATATACCTAGAAGATACTCCAGTCTGCCAAGGCCTTTAGACTGGAAATGCTTAAAGAGATCTTGCTTCAAATTAGTGATACCATCTTGATGATTGTTGGTGATAACAATATCATCAACAAAAACCACCAAAATAACACCCAAATTTGGTGCACAATGTCGATAAAACATAAAGTGATCAACTCCACTACAAGTCATACCAAACTCTTGAATTACTCTCTTGAAATTTTCAAACCAAGTTTGAGAAGACTGTCAAAGACCATAGTGACCTGCATAATCGACAAACAAGGCTACTAGACTCCCTTGAGCAACAAAACCAGGTGGTTTCTCCATATGGACTTCTTCCTCAAGATCACCATGGAGAAAAACATTCTTAATGTTTAACTGTTGAAGAGGTCAATGGTAAATGGCAGCCACACATAGAAAAAGGCGGATATATGCTATTTTAGCCACGGGAGAGCAAGTCTCACTATAATTCAACCCAAATATTAAAGTATACCCTTAAAGTGAATCTGAAATTGAGAGAAAACACTACTGGAAAACTCATATCTACCCGAAATAGTGCACAGTCGCCAAAAAGTTCTCAAAATCTGGTATAAAATATATGGATTATCTCGGAATAAAGAGAAGAGTCAATGTTGCACAAGAAAGTCACCGAAAAACTAGACGGAATAGGCTCACGCACCAACGCGTGGTACGGAATAAGCTTGCTGACTGTTTGTATGAGCTCTCACTGTTACAGGAAAGGCAATAGAGTTGCCGACTCTCTTGCAAATCATGGACTTAAACTCAGACAGACTTCATGGATCAACTCTGTTAGTCAGCTACCAAGAAGTTCAGGAGGAAAGTATTGCATGGATAAACTCCAATACCCGTCCTTCAGGATGAAGACCAGTAGGAAAAGAATTACTTTAGATAGGAATTTGAATAGAATATTACATTTTTTTTGTTCCTGAACTTAACTAGTTAGAGACCAAATAGGCTATAAGACCAATAAGACAATCATTACTTTAGATAGGCTATAATCTGCTTTTGTATATCTTCCGCGAGAAGCCTATCCTACAATCCATGAATAGATTGTTAAATTCTCAAGTTGTATATGGGGATAAGGTTTGATCTCCAGGATTTTACAGGTGATTTAATTAAAGATCCAACCAGGCTCAATGACACTGGGTGGCTTGCTTAAAAGAGGAATTCCTCACAATTATTTTGTTAATCTTTCTTGCCCGTAGAACAGTGCCGTATACATCTGATGAAAGTTTGAAGAGATTTAGAGAAAAGCATTGTATTTCTATGGTTTGTGGCCTATGTTTGCCAGTTCACTTCTGCTGCAGCTTTGTTTGTCTTGTTTTGCCGCAATTTTCACTAGCATCAAATCTTAGTAACACCCTTTTTTTCCGGAGAAGGATACATCATATCTTAGTAATCTTTTATTTTATTTGGAAGATGTCACATTTGTCCAAGATCTTGCAATGGTAAGGCAAAATTAATGGTCTAAGAAGTGTCGTCATTACAACCAAATATGCATTAGATTTGTTTACAAAATAAAGTAAACCATGGGAAAGCCTTCCCCCATCATCTCCTCTACTATTGCAGCTCAGCAAGTTTGGGACCTTCACAGCTAATGTAATAATACTGAACTGCTCTACACAACTATAAAAAGATTAGCCATGTCCATATATATGTATACTCCAGCTGACAAATTCTATAAGATAGACATTACAAGCAAGCAAGATCATCAACTACTACAAAGCAACAGTAGCAGGATCTTCTACTGATCTTAAGCCAGAGTTCCAGGTTCAAGCCAGTTTAGGACTTTCATGATTATAGTTTATTGGATGAAGTACTTGATTTTTGAGATGTATGCAACTAATAGCAAGATTAGCAAAAAAGCTACATGCTCAGTGAATAAACCTCCCACAAGTTACTCATGAAAAAATAGTAAAAGAGAATTACAGGAAAACCAGCATGCCAGGGAGAATAGGAAGGACTGCCATTAAGAAACATGGCATCATACCAGATATCAGATGAGGTAGAGAATGATTATGAAAGCTTACTCTCCATATCCTGCATTTCTCTGAAACACTCTCTATACCTTCCTCCAATTCCAAAACTGAACTCCTGTGAGCACAGATGGAAGCATCTCTTAGCCTACCTTCACCTTCTATACCTTCTAGTAGACTATCCAATTTCCTGGCCATCTCTTTAACCTTGAGGGAAATCGAGAATATGACATGATTAAACATGTTCCAATAACTTGTAGAAAAGCGGCAGATAAACTACTACAAAAATATAAGCCATTTCAAGTATACTCATCAAAAACAACAACATACCCAGTGTATTCCAAAAATGCATCTCACCATGTACAATGAGAAACCACACAGGATATAATATAAAGGCTTAAGTCATCGACGACCATTTAAAGTTGTCCGCATAATTCACTTGAACACCTTAGCTAAGACTTGTACCTATTGAACACCTCTACCACTTCAAATTGATACCTCTTTGACATTTTTTTAACAATCAAACAAAAATTTAAAGTGTGTATAATACACTCACGATGACATGACACAATGACGAATTAAATTGTGACATACGTCATTTGGGTTCAAAAAATTATAAAAAAAATATATTATAAGAATATATTTTAAAGTAAACAAAAACATAATAGAAAAGCAAAAATGAACCCTACACAACCCACCCAAAACATTTCCGGTAGGAACCAGTCCGCCGACCGGCCACCACAGTGCGTCCACCACATGGTGATCACGAGAAGTATCTTTGCTTTATATTTCTGTCATCAACACCATAGCTGCTACCTATCCTCTCCCTTCTATCCCAATTTGGTGATTTCCATCAACACCATAGCTGTCATTTCTCCAATTTCATTGTCTTCCTCAAACATCAATTAAGATTAGTTAATATTTTTTATATTGTGGCTTTTTTAGGTCTTGAATTTTTTGACAATATCAAAGAAAACAATTTTAGATTCGAAGCAGTCTTGCCGGAAAATATGGAGGTTCACCAGATTTTTTACCAATCTAATTTTTATTCTTTTAGATTAAATTCCCTCCTACAGATTCAACTCTTTGAATTTTTCTACATTTTAAAATGTTAGAATTTTTCAGATTTGTATCAGTCAACTCTTCTGATTTTTTTTCTTTTGACTGTCATTTATTTAATGAATACTTTTACGACTAAGATAACAAAGACAATATTGGTGATGGTGGAATGATAGTAGAAAGGAAAAATGAAAGAGAATATAGAAAGGGGGCGTGGCAAGGGAAGCTGGCAAAAGGATTTAGCTGGTAACTGGTGAGGAAATGCAGTAAGGTGGTTTGGAATTGGGGAAGAAGACATGTTTTAGGGATTTTATTTAATGTTGAAATGTTTGCTTGACTTTTTAAATGTTGACATGTTATTTTGTGATTGGTCTGTAAGTAATTTTTTTGTTTCACGCGCTTCTAGAGGCGTATTACACCTATGATGTCATGTCATCAAAAAATATTTTATAGGTACATGTTTTGAATAAGAGAGGTGTTCAATAGTTACAACTCTTAATTGAGGTATTCAAGTAAAATATGTGAACAACTTTAGGTGGTCATGAATGACTTAAGCCAATTGGGAAGACATAAATTATCATAGGAGGAGCATATGCTAGCATACACGAAGATCTAGGTTCAATTGAGAATATATTAGTCGTTCCAGATTATGCAGAACCAATCAGTTTAACTATATTGGCAGAAATTGAGGAACTAGCTTACTGCTAAATATTGAGAAATTAACAGTTCTCATCACATCAAAAGGATTGACTGAAAGAAATAGGTCAAGATGGATAAAATAATGCATTTAACTTTCCCAAGAAAAATGATGATAAATGAAAAAGAAACTGAAGAAAAAGAGAGCATGTTGATACAGGATACAGAGGCACACATACAACCACCCTCAACCTTTACATTTCATCCAAGATAAAACTTACATCATGGAATTGATTAGATGGAATTGCCTCATAAGTCTCCCTGGTGAAATGAGGCTCCGACGGAAAACCTTTCTGCGATTGCAACCTTGCGCTGGGAAAAGCAGGTAATGATTCAATACTCCCTGCTCCCGCCATGGCTCTTTGCTTGAAATAACCGATTGATACTGAAGTTCCAGCTGTCACATTTGCACTAGAAGAATTTCTATCAGAAGAATCAAAAGTTCTTAGATCGCCACTAAATGGTGTGGATGAGAGAGTGTTTCATCACTTTTTGAAGAAATTTGAAGTTTGCTTGAGTTTGATGAAGCAGTAGAAAATCCTGTTAATGCCATCTTTACAGGTAACTCCATGACACTGCCAGTTCCAGCAATTGGCCCAATTGAAGGAATGGAAAAATTACCTAAGGAGTTTCCTGAGAAAGAAATTGTACGAGGTTTAACTTTAGCTACTTTTTGAGTTTGTTGTGTCCTAAAATTATTCACACGTCCAGCATCCACAAGCACAGATGTTTTGGATGTGGACTTCTCCAAATTTGCACCTTGGTTCTTCAAAAAGTTAAAGAGTGTTTAAACGCTACCAAGATTAATTGTCATCGAAGATATCTTTGCTTCTTGCTGCTTATAGCTTCCTGCTGATGAGAGAGGTTCCCTTACCTGATTTGTGGTTTTAACCACTTCTTCTGATCTAAATTTTTCTGTTTCAGATGATTGAGCATTTGCTGGAAAATTTTTTGTGACCTCTGTCTATTTCATGGGGTTGCAGCCCTGAATCCACTTGGTTGATTTGCTTCCTAGCACTAAATCATTCAACTAGCACATCTTGTGATGATGCCATGCCACTATAGAAGTGTCAGTAGACTGGGGTGACCTGAAGCAACAGTAGCACTACAAAGACATTTAAATTAATTCATAGATCCTTCAGAAAAGATGATCAACGTCAGGCAGAGAAACCAGTTCAAACCATTGAAAAATAACCTCATATAGGTTGAAACAGCTGGGGAGTTACCTAGCAAAATGGAAAATGGAAAGTCTTCCATCATTAGTAAGACAATGGAGAAGGCAACATGGTGAAACTTCTTTTTCTTCTTCACCAAGCAATAGTTTAATTTCCCCATTTCGGGAAACTTTGTCAATGGCAAGTTCCATTATCAAGATATCATCGCCACGGTCAGAAACCAAGATAAAATACTGTATTGTTTTAGAAAGCTCGTATAAAGAAAGAAGTAAAACCTCTGTCCAACCAAGTGTTGACACTTAATTTTTTTTATGATGAATGATCACATTCAAATTTATTTCTTAACCAAATACACAGAGTAATTAGGTGCAAACATGACAACCTGTGTTGCTCAAACTCCCCAAAAATGATATCGCACCAGTGTAGGATCCTCCAAAAATGGACTACTTTTAGAGGAACTGACATGCACCTGGCGACATTTTTGAAGAGTCCGAGTAGCATAGATGACAACTGCAGAGTGCCCATTTGTCTCGATCATCTTCATAGTCCACATGTTATCCTTCCCTTGTTTAGATTAGACACATTCATTTCACTTCAATCTTCAATAAGGGCAGCCTCAACTAAAATTAACTAAAAAGTCATTAGACTATTAATCATCAACTTTCACTAAAGACTACAATAAAAATCACTCACCCACAAAGGCCAATAAACTCTTTTCAACAATATAACATGATTGATTTTGATAAAGAAAGAAATCAATCATCTTATATTGTTGAAAAGATTTTATTGGCCTCAATGGGTGAACGTCTTTTCTTGGTCTTCTATTTTTTCAATAAATGCAAAATTACTTAGGGCTGTTGAAATAAAAATAGTAACAATACACGAAAGGAAACTTGCAATGCACAAGGAAAGCAAATTATAAATCATTTGAGTTGAAAGGTCAGAAAAAAACACACTTTTAAAGTGGGAACGAGGAAAAAGACGTAAAGAGAAAAAAAGAAGGGCTTTGAATTAAAGGTGACATTAAGGTGTCAAAATAAAGGGGCGGTGACATAAGTCTTAATTATTGAGTCTAGGTGACAATTATGTGATGAATAATTAAGGATTGTAGGGTTGCCCTCAAGTTTATAAGTTGGCAGTTTGGTCCATTGAATTAAACGAGGGGTAAAAGGGTAAATGACTAAAACCTAATATAACCAATTTTGGTGGGAACCAAAATTGGAGGGAAGCCACAAGTGAGCTGTACCAAAAGGGGGGAAATAAAACATATTCCCCCCACCTCCCACCGCATTCCTCTTCTTATTCTTCTTTTGCTTCGTTTTTGCTTGCTTGCTTGCCTTTCTTCATGTTCTCTTCATCATCTTCTTCTTCTTTCCATACATTGTTGGTCTTGGCTGCTAGTCCTTGAGCTTTCTTCTTTTTCTTCTTTTCATCTTCGTGAATCAGATTTAGCTAATCTAATCAGTGGACCAGATTTCATTCTGTATCAATTGAAGTTACTTCATAAGTGATTGGGTTCGCACACCATTGTTTTGGTAAGTAAAATTAACAATTCTTTGAAATCATTCATCATCATTCGGGTAGCCGCAATTTTTTCAATAATTTGCATTCACATTTCTGATAGATGGCTATATATGTTGCAACAGTTGACTATTGGAACAAATTATAGTCTTATGTAGCAACAGAAAGGTTATTTCAATAGCAACAAAATAGTCATATGTTACAACATATGATTTATACATTTTGTCACAACATGTGATTTATGTTTCACAACAGAATAGTTATATGCAGCAACATATGACTTACATTTCGCAACAGAATAGTCATATGTTGCTACATTTAACTTACACATGTTGTCACATATGATTTATTTGTCACAACATATTAGTTATATGTAGCAACATATGACTTACATGTTGCCACAGAATAGTCAGATGTTGCAACATATGACTTGTACATTTTGTCACAACATGTGATTTATGTTTCGCAACATAATAGTTATATGTAGCAACATATGACTTACATTTCACAACAAAATAATCATATGTTGCTACATATAACTTACACATGTTGCCATATGTGATTTATTTGTCACAACATATCAGTTATATGTAGCAAGATATGAGTTACATGTCGCCACAGAATAGTCATATGTTACAACATATGGCTTATACATTTTGTCACAACATGTGATTTATGTTTCGCAACAGAATAATTATATGTAGCAACATATGATTTACATTTCACAACAGAATAGCCATATGTTGCGACATATAACTTACACATGTTGCCACATGTGATTTATTTGTCACAACATATCAGTTATATGTAGCAATATATGACTTACATGTCGCCACAAAATAGTCATATTTGCAACATATGACTTACACATTTCTTCATTAGTACTAATTGTTTTTTTTAATTAATTTCTTCAGGTACAATAAATGGAGGGATTATTTGTAGGTATTGATTGTCGTGGTGAATGGGTCGAGAAGAAAAATTGATACATTTGACGTTGGAAGGATGGTAAGAAATGGGGAGGGTCGGTAGTGATGACTGTCGAAAGAAATATTTTGTATGATGATTTTGTGAATTTAGTCATGCAAAAATGTGGATACAATTGTCAACTGAAAGATCTTGTCATGAGTTACATTCCCCATTTTTTTTCATAATAAGAAGATCTTACCTTTTAAAATAACTGATTAGCCTAGTTTGCTTGTTTATTTTGGAGGAACAGAGAGATCGCCCATATTAAGAGTCTATGTGGATGAAAATCCTATTGAGAAGGATTATAATCTAGAAGAAGACCAACAAGATATGTTAAATGATGAATTTGATGTTGTGGACATGAATAATCACGATGATGAAAGTTGAAAAGATGAAGTGCTGGACTTTGAGAGCAACAATCCTCTTATACCTTATTGTTGGCAGCAACATTCCATTTTCTTCTCAATCATCACGTGTGAATAATGTTCGAGATAATGAAACTGATTTTTATAAGGGAATGACATTTAAGAACAAGGAAGAACTGGCAAATTCATTGAAAATTGCTTGCTTGAAAAAACATTTTAGACTGAAAAAGGTGATCAATTCTCGTAATGTATTTTCTTTTAAATGTTCATATCCGGAGTGCAATTGGTGGTTGAGGGCTATAAAATTTATAAGTAGTGACATGTTTGTCATTAGAATCTATGAAAAGTACCATACATGTGGTTCAGAGCATCTTACAAGCCATAATCCCCATGCCATGGTAAAAGTCATAAGTAAGTACTTTGAGAATACGTTTCTCAATGGTAAAGGCCCATCCACAAGAGACATGTCAAATCAACTTTGCACAGAATTGGATTGTAAGGTAAGCTATTGGAAGATTTATAAGGTCATGGAGCATGCTAAGTCTTATGTTAGGGGAACACATGAGCACATGTATCCAGTGCTTAATGTGTATCGTTATATGCTTGAAGTTGCAAATCCAGGAAGCAAGATGGCATTGTCGCTCGATGAAAATGGGAGGTTCAAGTACTTCTTTGTATCATATGCCGCTTGGATAACTGGTTTTCAAGAAATGAGAAAAATAATAGCCATTGATGGGACATTCCTGAGGAGCAAGTATGAATGAGTTTTGCTATCGGCAGTGGCACAAGATGTTGAGAATCATATATTTCCAGTGGCTTTCTGTGTTGTGGACAAGGAATGCGATGCCTCATATGAATATTTTTAAAAAAATATGAGAAGCTTTATAGATGATACTGATGTTGTGCATTATTTTTGATAGGCATCCAAGTATTCGACTATCTACCATACATCTCATTATGGTTGTTGCATGAGACACCTTGGGAAAAATATTTGAAATAACTTTCACAATTCAAAGGTAGTGTCCCATTTTTATAAAGCAACAAAGGCGTACGATAGATGTGAGTTCAATGACCATTTCAATCAAATAAGAGATTTGGTACCAAAGGCGGCTGAAACTCTTTAACGTATTGGATTCCACACATGGAGCATGGCATTTTACCCGAGAAATAGGTACATTATTGTCTATACCATCTCGTTTGAGTTTATTGTTATTTTATGTGTTTTGATTTATTTTTATTTTTTGTTGTGTAGATATAACGTTATGACGTCAAACATTGTGGAGTTAGTGAATTCTATGTTTGATGTTGAAAGAGAATTTCTCATTGTCGCTCTATTTGATGAAATAAATAGGAGATTTGCACTTTTATTTCACCAGAGGTGTATGGAGCTGGTGAACTCTGCTAACAGATTTGTTCTTTCAATTGAAAAAGACATATCAAAATATGTCAACGCGGGCAACAAGTTGTTGGCTTATCAAATCGCTAACTACAAGTTCAGTGTCACTGGTCATGGTGATGTTGCTATGGTAGATCTAGAAAGAAGAAATTGTACTTGTAGAATTTTTGACTTGGACAAAATACCTTGTCCACATGTCATGGCAGCGCTTCGAGCCCAATATGGTGCCAAATTTGGAAATCAGATTTATGAGTACTTCTCTCCATATTATTCAGTGGAAAAATACATAATGTTGTGAGAAAATTCACCTGATGCAACCTGAAGATTCTTGGATTGTCCCTTTGGATATCATAGAGAGAGAAATACCTCCTCCATATGTTGATCCAAGCAAACTTGAAAGAAGGAGATATAAGAGACGTCGTGGAGTTGGTGAATCTTTTCCAACAAGAAAAAATAAGTGTTCCTTATGTAGGGACTTTAGCCACAAAAGAACTACATACCCAAATCGAAATGCTCCATAAGTGTTGTTGAATTTTAATGAATGTTCTTTTTATTTGAGGATGATGTTCCCAATATTTTTTTTATCTTAATTTGAATCAACTTATGTTATGTTATTTATATAAATAAAATGTGTGATTTATTTTGAACTGATGCATCTGTTACAACACATGCCAATTATGTGTTGCTGCTTACAACAGAATATTGCATATGTTCCAACATATGTCAATTATGTGTTACAAGTACAACATAATAACGCATCTGTTCCAACATATATCAATTATGTATTAGATCTTACAACATAATATTGCATATGCTCCAACATATGTCAATTATGTGTTACAAGTACATCAGAAAACACATCTGTTCCAACATATTTCTAATAAATAATTACGTGTTAGTGTGTGAACCATCAATCAATCATTACTGTCATTGGAACAACTTTCAAGAAAAAAATTAATTACAACTCTTCATATTTTACCCTTATTACGTGTAAGGTGTGTGAACCATCAATCAATCATTACTGTCATTGGAACAACTTTCAAGAAAAAAATTAATTACAACTCTTCATATTTTACCCTTTTTTCAAAAAAATAATTACTTTCATTTGAGAAGTCAAAAGTTGTACCTCTTCTCTTCTCTTTGTCTTCAGAAGTTGCAACTTTTCACATATTCCTGGCATTATATAAGAACACAACAACAGAGGGTCCTTTCATTTAATTTTCGCATCTATTCACATTTTTATCAATGTATTTTGCCTTTTAAATGTGTTAATTCTTTTGTAGGTTGATTATTTCCACCATAGCGATCCAAATGGATTGGGAATGCTTAATCAAGCAGCAGACGGAGGTGACATTGGTGCATCCTATGTGCTTGCCATAATTTCAATCTTCAAGGGCAGTGAATTCATAAGAGAAGACATAATGTTCATTGCCAACATGAGAAAAATGGAGTCACTAAAACTCAGAAGATATCGACAAAAGTTGTGATATATTTTATTTGGAAGGGTGCCAGAACCTCATTTGTTAGGAGAAAGACCAATTTGTTGTACTGTTCATCAACTCTATCACTTTCGTCATTGTGAATTATGTATGTGATTTAGAAATAGATAAAGTAGTTAAATTTTTGCACTAATTTCTGAATTTGTGTTTTGTACTAATTTCTGAATTTGTTCTTTATAAAATGTTTAATCCTTGAAGTGTCATACGTGGCAACATATGCACGTTCTGTTGAAAAAATTGCAACTGACAAGTCATATGTGGCAACATATGTATATCATAAAATGGTCTTTTTGGGGCTAATTCAATTAAATTATCACCTAATTCAACATGTAACACTAATATATAGTCCTACAACATGTCTAAGTACAAAATTATGGTCTAATACTACAACCTTCATTCAATTCTATCAAATATTTTTACAAAGACTATCATCCCACTAGTTCATCATTGAATGACCAAGTAACTCCATATGATAGTTATATAACACCCTTGTAAATCATTGTTTCAAGTGTTATAGCATATATTTATTACTTAATTATCGTCCAAAGTAGTAGAATTTGGTCCAATTTGACATTTTTCATTCCTAAATCGCTCAATTTATCGATCAACCCATCCTTGAAGTGTCATATGTGGCAACATATGCACGTTCTATTGAAAAAATTGCAACAGGCATGTCATATGTGACAATATATGTATGTCATATGTGGCAATATATGTATGTCACAAAATGGTCTTTTGGGGGTTAATTCAATTAAATTGTCACCTAATTCAACATGTAACA
This sequence comes from Solanum commersonii, assembly GCA_029007595.1. Taxonomy (NCBI): domain Eukaryota; kingdom Viridiplantae; phylum Streptophyta; class Magnoliopsida; order Solanales; family Solanaceae; genus Solanum; species Solanum commersonii. The sequence continues at coordinate 89,872 of JAJTWQ010000411.1, forward strand.
CTAATATATAGTCCTACAAAATGTCTAAGTACAAAATTATGGTCTAATACAACAACCTTCATTCAGTTCTATCAATTATTTTTACAAAGACTATCATCCCACTAGTTCATCATTGAATGACCAAGTAACTCCATATGATAGTTATATAACACCCTTGTAAATCATTGTTCCAAGTGTTATATCATATTTTTATTACTTAATTATGGTCCAAAGTACTAAAATTTGGTCCAATTTGACAATTTTCCATTCCTAAATCGCTCAATTTATCGATCAACCCATCCTTGAAGTGTCATATGTGGCAACATATGCACGTTCTATTGAAAAAATTGCAACATACATGTCATATGTGTCAACATATGTATATCATAAAATGGTCTTTTGGGGTTAATTCAATTAAATTGTCACCTAATTCCTCTCTATTAATGGTGATACTACTTGCATGTACACATAATTGACATATGTTGCAACAACTTAAAAAACGTAAGTACTTTATAAAAGTCATAGGAAAGCTCAACCTCTAAAATTGGCCCAATCGACCCATTATTTCATTTCTAGAAGGGATATATATATAAATTAGGGTTTTCATTTTCATTTCAAGAATAGGGTTTTCATTTTCTTCCTCGCTGTTTCCGTTTCTCTCCGCTTCACGCTTTCTCTCTCTCTCTCTCGCTTCGCATGGATCTCAGATCTCTAGACTGCATGGGATATAATGATGTTATTTATTTCATCAGTCTTTTTTCTGTCAGTCTTTTCTATTCTTTGATTTTTAACACGCAATTAATTTGATTCGCCTTTGGTTAAACCAAATCTCAGCATTGTCATGTATTGTCAAATCAATGAAATCATTAATTTTGCAATATAGTGGTTGGGTTAGAATGTGTTCTTTAAATATAGATCAGTACTCTAGATCTAATGAATGAGTTTTGTTTGTTTTTGTTACTTTTGATATAATGTCAAATGCAATATTGAATCAAATTTGTAATGATGAAAATGATCCCATGTTAGGTGTGAAAATCTATTGCAAACATGGAGACTTACTTTCAAGCAAACTTCATGGTCGAAGGACAATCCAGGTCAAAGATTTTGGTCTTGTCCACGCTATTGTGTATGTACATTTCTACAGCTTAGTCTGAAGACTTCTCTTTATTTTTTATTTTTTTTTAATTTAAATTTCTTTGTGGTGTGTATTTTAGGAGAATGCATGCAACTTCTTTAGATGGAGGGATCGTGAAAATGTTGATATATGATCCAAGTTCGTTATTCTGAGATTGATGAACAGAATTAAGAAGTTGGAAATTGATGATGAAAGTCATATTAAGGAAGTAACAAATGGGTGATGAAGGAGAAGAAGAAGACCAAATATTGTAACAACTGGAAGCTAATCTTCGTTTTGTTTTTTTTCCTATTTTTAAGCATTACCGAGAAGAACACTGTGGAGGATGGAAAATTCTTATGTAGTTGTGTACAACCATTAAAATTATCATAGTTATGGAAATAAATAAACGTAGTTTTGCACTCATTTTCCAACATTTTTACTTGTTCTTAACATAACATTTGATTCAAATTTCGCAACATATGAGTCATATGTTGCTATATATCATCCATCTGTAGTAACATGTGACTCAAATGTGGGTACATATGACCCATATGTTGCTATAAATGAATTATTTGTTGCTACAGATGCCTCAACTGTTGCAACATATCACTCGTATATAGCAACATTTGATCATTTGAGGCATATGTTACTACAGAGGACCCATATGTTGCTACATATGAGACATATGTTGCTACATATGACTTATCTGTTGCTACAGATGCCTCAAATGTTGCAACATATCACCCTTATGTAGCAACGTTTGACCATTTGAGGCATATGTTGCTATAGATGGCCCATATGTTGCTACAGATGAGACATATGTTGCTACAGATGCCTTATTTGTTGCTACATATCACCATTATGTAACAACATTTGATTAAGTACTTTCTCTCAATATAACATTACATACTATATACTTGCTCTCAATATAAGATAACATAAGTGATAAAATAAAACATTGCCATTAATTACAAACATATTGTCAAGGCTCCAAGCTCCTAGATACTATCTCAACAGCCCAAACTCATTGCATTCGATCAACTGTATTGTCACACAATAAGGTTTGGGGAGGTTGAATTGTTGTCATGGTAATCAAATGCTCAATAAATGCAAGTGAATATGACCCACCCACGGCTTTGCTTTCATTTGTTACCATGGGTTCCAATCGACCTTCAAATTCCCATGGTACATTTAGGAACTTATCTAGCAAATGCTTCATTATTCCACTTTGCTTCAAAAAATTTAGCAGCAACTCGAACACAGGTTGTATGGATGTTAAAAACTTGGCATGTTTCATACCCATTAGCTGGCAGTCATAAACATTCATGCGACCCTCGTGCAAGGGATCTCAAGAGTCACAAAATGAGTTTTGTTCAAGTTCATGACTGTCAAAAGCCTTTTTGCACCAATCCTGCTTCTAGGATATGGTGTAATGCCCCTGACATAGTTAATCATATCTTCATTCCATTCAAACTCATTAATTAACTGTGTAAAGCTTCTGCCACCAACTATTGTTGCCTCCTCGCTCATTTTGTCATATCTTTGTTTGAAGTTGGAATAGAAATTGAGATCCAGGATCCTATCTATGGAATCATAGTACTTAGGGTATCTCACATGCCTCTCCCACATGAGGGTAAGGATTTTATCAATATACTGAAATAAAAAATACTATTAAAGAGTAAAGAAGAGTAATCATTGAAAAGATAAAACAAACGAACATTATAGATTGAAGGTTCTAGTAGAGAAAAATTACCCAATCTTCCCACTAAATTTTCATGCTTGTCATGGTCCTGAAATTTTCTCCGCTGAAAACATGCATGTTGTATTGTGCACTCAGTTCCTTTCCTCTCATCAGTTATATCAATTTGTTCTTTTCAGCTATAGGCACACGCTTATAAACATTCACATGCTTGAACTCCAACACTTTCTCTCCTACGGCCATTGACAATTCTCCAAAGATCTTCTTCTTCAAATTTTGTATTGCCTTGATAAAGGATTTTTTCCTCCTCTTGGCCTGTGGAGTATATGGATGCTGAACATTCTTGATGGAATGACCCTGACCCCACTCTTGTTTTTAAATTCATTGACAACTTGACTCAATGTTTGAAGATACATGATAACATCTTCATCTTGTTTCTTGCACTTCTCACAGAGAAAGTCAGAGCATCTTCTACAAGAGGTAGCCCCTTGGTCTTGTCCAGCAGTAGCACCAATATCACCACCACCATCAACACTAGCACCATCATCAATTCCAACACCATCAACCCCATCAAAAACAACTAATTCATTATCAACTCTTTCTCTTTTGATGGTTCTTGCTCCAGCCAATTCCATTTTAACTCTATCCACAACAGGATCAAATAACGTTTCAACCAACCCTAGAGTAATTAGATATGTCATTTTCTCTCAACCATCTCAATATCCTTGGAGATGAGATATCTTCTTATGCAGTTACTTGATGCCTCAAGTAAGGAATGGCTTTAAATGCCCAAGCCTATAAAAAAGTAAAACATGTCACAAATCAAATGTTGAATTATTCAATATAATATAAAAAGATTAAGAACATTTATGTTTACCATGAAAGCCCATGGAAATACAAATAAGTTATTGGTCTTTGGTCCTAAAGGTTTCAACAAGTATTCGACAGTTAATTCAAAGCTCTCATGACCCCAAGGATAGTTGTTGAAAGCCTCAATATCCTAAGATAAATTCACCCATTTAAGGGATATGTTGTTGTTGACATCTTTGGCCAAAGGTATTATGTAAAAATCAAAGTAAGCACAATGACTCATTGTGCTTCTTTGATGTATCCTCGTGATTCAACAAATATATCAAATCGGGATTTTTGAAGCTTGTGCCAACAAGGGACACCAAGTCCTGCTCCTCAGTTGACTGTCTTGTTTCTTCTTTTTCTCCATTCTATCGTCTCCGTGGTTCTTTTTTGACTATGAATTCAGGGATTGACTCAGAAGGAGGATGGCATTTTAACCCTGAAACTATGGCAAACCCTCTTTTGCCAAAGAAGAGTGGTATGCCACAGTAATTAATCAAAACCTCATCCTTGTTTTCAGGATTCTGAGAAATGAACCTTCTTTTAAGAAGTTTATAGACCATGATCATTTGAAAACGTGCATTATTTTTCTCTGGCAAATCAAGAAAATGACCAAAACAACTATTCCTAAAAAAATCTTCCAAACCAATCTGCTTGAGCATGATCCTGAAGGTGTCGAAAGGTTTTTCCATGTCTGACCTGATAATGCTATCACCAGTAGCATTAAGATGCAAATGCACAGGAAAAGTGTGTGCATTGATAGTTTTGATCCCATCATCATCCTTAACTTCATTTTTTTTCTTGTTCTTCTTCCTCAACTCTTTTTTGTTTTCCTTTGTCTTCATCAACTTCATTTATTTTTTCTTCTTCTTCCTCAACTACTTCTTTATTTTTTCCTTCTTTTTCCTCAACTACTTCTTTATTTTTTTCCTTCTTCTTCCTCAACTTCTTTTTGTTTTCCTTTATCTTGCTCAACTTCTTTTTTATTTCCCTCTGCTTCCTTATCTTCTTTTTTTCCTTCTTCATCAACTTCTTCTGCTCTTTTTCCATCATCATCAACTTCATTTTTTTCTTTTTCTCTTTCTTTATATTCTTTTTGAGAAAATTCTGGTTCTACTTGAGAAGAAGAAACTGCTTCAGATGCAAGTTCTTCTAAAAGAGTGGTAGTCGAATTTTCATTCTTCTTCCTACAAGTTTTAGTCCTAGGCCTCTTCTGGATCTTTGTGTCAGTTGTTTCTTTTGTTCATACAATTTTTCTTTTGACAGGAGCCATTATATTTGTATCTACAACTACAAAAATCAAATATTTTTTAACAAAAATAACAACAACCAAACAGAACAAGACAACACACAACACAATACACAACAACACAAACAACAAATACGATTCAATACCACACATGAACCAACCAACATACCACAAAACCCTCAATAAACCCTAACCAACGAACTAGAAATTAAGCTTTTTGAAATCAGATAATATTTCAAAAAGAATAACTATCCAACCATCCTACAAACAAATAAGTGATAAAACCACTAAAAATGTGCTGATTTAATACTAGTAAGTATTTCTCAAAACCCTAATTACATATTACTTGAGAATATATCAATGATAAACTAGAAATGATGAGGGAAACGACGGCTTGTTGTAGAAGAGGATCGCAACAGATACCACTGATGTTGTAGAAAATATCGCAACAACAACCTTGATCTATGAAGGAATAATGGTATGAGAGAAAGGAAAGAAGAGAAAAGAAAATGGATATTAGTAAAAATAAATTAAATTTGGAATATGAAATGACCTTTTATAGAGGAGAGGAGAGAGGGAAAAATGAAGGGACGATTGTTTTAAACCTTTTTAATTTATTTTTTTGAATTTTGACAATTCAAAGTGTGACATATGTTGCCACATATACCCTTTCTGTTGGGGCACATGCAGATAATTCTGTGGTATTTTTTACAACAGAGGTTATATATGTTGCCACAGACACCACATTTCTTCTTTTCCATCCTAACTGACATTTGTTCCAACAAAATAAAAATAATATTAACAATCATTAATATTAATATTATTAGCAAAAATGAACAATTGATGACAATATAATGTTGCCACATATCTCCTTTCTATGACATATGTTACCACATATCTTCTTTTTGTGACAATGTTGCCACATGTATCCTTTCTGTTGGGGCACATGCAGATAATTCTGTGGTATTTTTTACAACAGAGGTTATATATGTTGCCACATAGACCACATTTCTTCCTTTCCATCATAATTGACATTTGTTCTAACAAAATAAAAAATAATAATAATCATTACTATTAATATTATCAGCAAAAATGAACACTTCACCAATTGTTTTATACAACTTATCAACAATAAGGTAATTCACAAGGGTATACATAATCATCAATCTAATCAATGGTGGTAACCACAACATTTTCATCGAACTTTACCTTTTTAGGTCTAGGCCTCTGTGGGTCTTCATTGTTACTAACATAGCCACTCTGAGCCTTTAAAATCCCATAATTCCATAGGAGTGAAGCATATCTCATGCAAAGGGTTTCAAAACTAATTCCATCAGATGGTACTTGTAGTCCATCACTCAAAAACTAAGCGTATGCAGCAACAAAAAGTCCACAATCTCTGCATGATATCTCATCGATTAGAAAATATAATAAACCTATTAACACCACATTTCAATAGTGGTAAGACAAAAAAGTAATGTGATACTTACAGACTATTGCTTGCTTTTTAGGCAATACCAGTAACATGTATGACTTCGAATGGGTGAGATTTGTTCTTTACTTGGTAAGTTTCAAGAACTGACCAGTTGGTTTGATCTTTTTTATCAAAAAATCCGTTGGATTCAAGGTACTTTGGCAACAATGTAGACAACTTTTGAATCTCGAAACACAATTTTCTATTAGTCCTAGATGAGGACATCAAATCATACACCTTTATGCACCGTTCCTTCAATACAACGACTGCCAAGACCCAATGAAACTCCCCATTACAATTTATAGGGATATAAACCTTATCTGTGAGGTGCCAAGGCAGTCCACCAAGTATACCAAACCCTTTGATAGTGCCAACGATTTTATTCTCATATTCAGGAACATCACTGACATTTTCAATGTATGTTTTGAAAAAAAACAATTAGTAGTGGTATATCGATATTTAGAATGACTCTGTTGCTTCGACTTTTTTCGCAAATAGTATAAAATGACATCCACATGCTGCACAGATGCATCAACAAGTGTATTTCTATATCAATTTATTTGTATCTATTCATGTCTTAATCAAAAGATAAAAGTGAGCATGAATTTACCTCATCAGTCCAACACTTATTGAGTTAAGACATTACGTAGAACTAGTCTTTCTTCTTTGGAAATGCAACTACAAAATCAAGTTGTTTGAACACAAGATCCGAGCAATTGGCTAAGTAGTGAACGTTCTTGTCTCTTCTGCAATTGTGTAATCATTATAAATAACCATTTAGTGGACAACAAGAAGAAATACTAATAATAGTTGAACGACTTTACTTTTTTGCATGATGCTTGAAAAGACCCTCGTTTATCCATTGCGAGAAGGATGACATTAGTTCAGTTGGACCCTTGCCGTCAATGTTAAAATTTCAAATGGATATTGTTGCTTCACATCACAACTGACGACTTCGACTTTCTTCTCTTTCTTTTTCTCTTTCTCTTTCGCTTTCTTTTTCACTTTCTCCTTCTCCTTCTCCTTCTTCTTCTCTTGCTCCTTCTCCTTCTCCTCCTCCTCCTCCTCCTTCTCCCGCTCCTTCTCCTTCTCCTCCTCCTCCTTCTCCTTCTCCTTCTCCTCTTCCTCCTCCACCTTCTCCTTCTCCTTCTCCTTCTCCTTCTCCTTCTCCTTCTCCTTGCCTTTTGGGTTTGAGTGTGATACTGGAGCAGTATTCATTGATTTTTTTCTTTCACTAATTATAGATAGTGATTGGGAAATGGATTTTTCAACCTCCTACACTTCAAAGGTTGTGAAATCTTCTTGGATACGGACATCAATATTATAAGTCATTTCCTTAAAAATATCAGTGAGTTCTTTAACACGACTAATAAAATAATCATGTTGCTGCTCACATTCTTCGCATAGACAAAAAGAGCATTTGATGTTAGAAGAGGAAGCAACACCAATAAAAGATTGAGTTGTTGTCATGGATGAAGCTTCTTGTATCATTTCATCTACAAGGTAAATAAAAAAAGGTTGAGAGTTTACAATTGATTATAAAATAATAATGGCTAGCAATTTATACTTATGTTGACACAGATGGATATTCTATTGCCACATATGTACCTTATGTTGCCACAAATGAATCTTCTGTGGACACAGATGAATCTTTATGTGCCACAGATTAATCTTCCGTTACTACAGATGACCATTTTGTTGCCCTAACACATAGGTGATATGTTCCAACATATGACAACTCTGTTGGAATATATACCAACATATCACTAAAATGTAGCAACATACGACACATCTTTCAACAAATGAAATATATGTTGGACAATTGAACAAGACTATATTTCTAAAATAATATTAACAAAATGGTCACAAAAAGAACAACGATAAGAACAACAAAAAATGAATTTTCATTGAGTGTTAACAATACATATACATTTTCTCAAAATTAGGGCTTTTTTGGATTTGTTGATTTTCTTTCAAAAACAATAAATAATAGGTACCATTATTCAATTTTCACATCTATAGAACGATTTATTGTTCATTAACCCAAGAAAAAAAATTTAGTATTATTCGAAAATTGTAAAATCTTTCAAAAAAATGACATACCCATTTTAAGTCGAACACAATCTTCAGTTCAAAAAAAGGAGAGAGTCACGACCAGAGATGAGGAGGAAGATAAGATAATGGGGGAGAATATTTTTTTTGATAGTCGGATTTCAGATTTTCTAAGGAAAAAGAAGAAGAGAAGAGAGAACGTTGGGAGAAGAAGAGAAAATTCTATTATTTAAAAAAAAAAATGGTTTGGATAGAATTATAAAAGTTGAAAAATGAAGTGTTTTTTTGTATTTTATAAAAGATTAGAAAGTTTTGAAAATGTTAATTTGGTACCAAATATACTTAATTACATTTTAAAGTGGATTTGACCCTTTCTTGGTCAAAGTGTCACCAAAAACCAAAGCAAGACATAATTGACACCTTTCATTTAATTGTCTCAAGAAAGATGGTGAATTCACGCTTAGATACTATGAAAGACTCCATTTTCTAACCCAATTCATTTTTTATTATTATTAGATGAAAACACCAATTCTTTGATTCTAATGATTTGTCAATTTTTTATGTTAAAGATTCGTACTTCTTTGTCAAATGGATTTTTCTACAAGAGATAGGGAGAGTTTAGAGGTATGGGATGGTGTGGTGGAGGGGTGAGGGTGTAAACTAATTTTTTGTAAGAACATTATTTTTATTTTGCTTATTAAAATAGTTTTTTTTTCTTTTTTTACTTAAAATATCACATTAATCATTTAATTAGTTGTTTGGCACGTCATCCGCGAGTATATTACAATCTCCTTAATTTTTTTGTTGATTGTCAAAATGACACAATCTCCTTATATTACGAGTGTGAACTGATGAATAATTTGCTACATTTTTTCACCAACTCTTTCTCATGAGGTACCTTGAATTTCGTTGAATTTCGAACTTAGTCAATTTTCGCAAATAACACTTATGATTTTTTAAGAAGAAGAGTAGAGAACTTAAAGAAATTGTAGTTTATAAGTGTGAGGAAACCCCTCTATTTATAGCTACCAAATAGTAGTATGAATAGGTGTTAATTGTGCCTTATCCGAAAAGTCACAACCTTTCGGAAAAGTCACCACTTATCGGAAAAGTCACGACTCTTTGAAAAATGCACAACTCATCAGAAAAGGCACAACCCTTTAGAAAAGTTGCAACCCTTCGAAAAAATCACAACCCTTCGGACAAGTCACAACTCACTGAAAATGTCACAACCCTTTGGAAAAGTCACAATCCATTGAAAAAGTCACAATCCTTTAATTTGAAAAGAGATCTACTTTCAATATAATAAAATTAATAAATAAAATAAATTGAGTATTTTTAATTGAGGGTATTATAGTAATTCAACATTCAAGTTTGGGAGTTCATGCTTTTAAGGTAGTATATATATATATATATAAAGGAGGAACATAGAAGATGATGTGGCACCTTTCTATTGGCCTCCATTCATATTTATCTATATTTTTATTATTATTATTTTGACCATTTTTTTCCTTCATTATTCAATTTATTTTATTTTTAATATCTCAAAAGTTCTTTACTATCAATTGATCAAACTTTTCACCTACCACCATAATATATATTTAATGTCTTTAATAAGAAAATAACTTCTAATAATTCACACTCTTTCAACTTATACTCTTAATAATATTTATAACTCTCTTTTTTAATCTTCATAACCCCCAAAATTTAATTTGTTAGTTTATGACACCTTATGGTATTCCTCCTCTTTGCCTATATAATTCATATTTTGTATCAACAAAATTTCATTCAAAGTTATTCTTTCACTTCTCTATCACTATAATATACACAAGGTAGGGAAGAAAATTTTAATCATCACATCATATGTTTGTTTTCAACAAAGCCATAAAAAAAACTATTGGTAAAATGTTATAATATTTTAAATTATACTTTTTTTTTAATTTTAACTTATGTGATACTATTTATTCTTTGAGAGTCAATTTAACTACTCTTTGAAACTAAATTGAATAAACTCAAGACCAACAAAATTATGGAATAACTAACAATTTCATATAACAAAATAAATAAATAAAAGTCCACTTATGTAACTTATGGCTCTTTAATTCTGTAATTTATATTTTTAAACATCCCCATAACCTCCATTCTTTTTATGTTCATAACCCCTAAATTTAAATGTGTAAGTTTATGATAATTTATTGTTAAATTAAACTCCCTATAATCTCTTCCCTTTTCTATAATTAACATTTACTTTCCCTTCATTGGTATTATTAGTAATATATAATACACGTTAAAATGGACAATGTATTACATTACTTGAAATTTTGGCTTAGAAAAAAAAAAAACTTATACCTCTTTCCCTTCCCTCTAATTAACATTAATAATTAATACTATTTGGTACAATTAAAACTAGACCTTTTATACAATGTACTCCCTCCATCCCTAATTACTTGTCCACTTTTCCATTTTTTAGTTGTCCCAAATTACTTGTCCATTTTGACAAATCAAGAAAGGACAATTTTTTTTTTACCTATTATACTCTCAATTAATTACTTTGGAAAAGGTAGAACTTCTCAAAAATTTCAAGTTTTTAATTCATCTACTTCATAATTAATAGGTGTAAAATGGTAAACTCACTATGTTTATCATTTTTTTCTTAATAGGTGTGTCAATTCAAAAGTGGAGAAGTAATTAGGGACAAAGCGAGTAGTAATATTAGTGATCCTTACTCACATTTCTTCTCAATAAACCTTAGCATATTGATTATGCTGACGAGTATAAGAGTCAAATGACCAAATTATTGAGACAATTAGTGTCTCTATAACTCAACAATAGATTAGAAGCATTCAAGGTGAGGAGTGTCTTTTGGTGAAATTATGTCGAAGTTTTCTTTCTTTTGTTGGACATTTATGTTTGACTTGTATTGAAGTGGTTGACTTTAAACTAGTGTCCGTTCAGAAAGAATTGCTTTATATTAACTATTTTTTTACAGTGAATACATGATGATATTCAAATCATGTTATTATGTCAAATTATTTTTTTATTCCATCGATTATATTCTTATCTCCAATTAAATGATAAATATTCTGTTTTGAGAATACTACGTACATGTTCTTATTTTTATTTTTAATATAGATACATTCACTCTTTTTCTTTGTACAATGAATATATACATGGTTATACTTTTTAACGACATTATTATCTCAAATCAACTATTTTATTTCTTAAATGATACTACTGTTATCTCCAATTTTATGTTGTATCAACTCATGCATTAAATAAACTGATAAAAAATTGCTTAGATGATAGGATAACACATTAAAAATCACAAAGGTTTCAATAAATGTCCCTAGGTTAAGGCAGAAGAGATGGTCCTACTAATAATTTGTTTTTTGTTAGTAAAAAAAAGTTGTAATTCGTTTAAGTCAAATTTCACTTTTTCAACATAAAATTATTAATAATATAAACATTTTTATTTATATAGTTACTGATTTAAAGATGCAATTTCAATTTAGCTATGATTTGTTATTTAAATAAGTTGTATTGGTAATATAGTGATACTATGCATCGCATATTTATATTCAATTTAGATAAATAAAGATTATGAACTAATCAAAATGCAAGGTATTTAGAAGTGTTTTCTTTTTCCAACTGAAGAAAGAACAATATCTAAATTTGCTAATCTTTTTATAAATATTTTTAATCTTCTCAAAAACCGTGCGGATCAATTTACTAGTTTTTTTATAAAATTGTGTAAGATTTACTTGGAGGCGAATTTTTAACAATGTGTGAATTTCATATGGCAAGGTTATTACCGTCAGGCCAAAACTGAAAATTCCCATATTGAAGAACCAAACCAACCAAAATACAATCCTGGTATTTGGTATATGCAATCGCAACAAAATCAAAAACTGAAGTATCGAACGCCCACCCCTACTGAGAAGTATGTGAGTGATATTAGAATGTTCAGTTCCTCGTTGGTGAAGTGGTTGTGGAGATTTGGCATGAAGAAGTAAACGTCCAATAGGGGAACATGAAAGTGGAATGGTGATGAACTAGAAGGTTGGTAAAGTAACCACAGCATGGAAAAGAAAGTTGACAGAATATTTCCTCATGAAATTTTGAGAAAGCAAAATAGGAGAGCCTTTTTGAGCTGACAGTGGGTATATTAGTTCAAATGAGAGTATTAGAGTTCTGTTCTATAATTTTGAGCAGGCCATGGTATATGATTGTAGGCTTGGAGACCCTAACATTCTTGCATAGTGCTCATTTGTGCAGACTTCTTATAACATCTCCTAACCATGTTGGTGATATAAAATAGTGCAAAAGATGGTCATCTAAATCAAGTAATAGGACTTAGTTGATTAAAATTTTGAAAGGCACACTACAATTAAATCCAGAAACAGAAAACCTATCACAAAAGGAAAGTAACAATACGTACTGTTGATCCAAATAGCTCAAGAAGAGATGAGGTCCACTACATGAAGGAACTGCATCATAATGGAAGTCAAGAAATACATCCCTGAAGCTCTTTACAACTGGCTTAGCTGAAGGCTGCAAAGGGTAAAAATAACTTAACCAAAAAAAAAAAAGAAACATAGCAAGTAAGCATGTACTAAGTTGCCTATGGTACAAGCATAAGAAATCACTCTACCAATTCGGTGAAAGCCTAAAGGAAACAAATCTCAACATTAAAATACAACCCCTTCACCTCCAGAGAAATTGTTACCAGATCGAGATATGTGCTTTTGCCTGAAGGAAACAAATCTTAATCATAACTCTCTCCAGGGTATTTTCCATCAACTACAGTAGCACTTGAGGGTGGAGAGCATCAACATCGCATGGTCTCCGTTGTCAAGGTAATCGCCTCATGTCTGATCTTCGAACCTAAGGGGTAAGATGCTGCAGATCCATTCCCATTGTATCTGCATGTGAACTCTCTTGCTCTTCTAAACAACTAAGAGCTTTGTGTGTTCTTTTTCGTATGTATCTTCTTTAAGCAGAGAGGCGTTTGGAATCCTGCTTTAGCTTCCTATATATCTTTGTACTTGCTTCATTAGTCAAATAATGTGGTTGAGAATCTTTTTGCTTTTAAGCACCTTCTCAGTATAGATGGGCAATACTACAAACAAGTAAACTCATGACGAATGATCATAAACTAGAGTTTTATGTGAGCATGGTCCGACATGGTTGTACATTTCTGTTCCAAAGAGAATCTACCAATGGACATACCTGAACATGAAATCATGCCAGGAAAAGGCTGCAGCTGTGCCAAGATTGTCTAGGACAACTAATCTAGTATAGAAAAAGGCTATTTCATGTTCGAACTAACATAACATATAACCTTGAGATCTTTAGAAAAACTTAAAAAGTTCTGTAATGCTCACCATTGTCTCCAAATTGCTCAAATTTATATAAAATGAAAGGTTGTGAATTGATAAAGGAGGACAAGTACAATTTCAAAAGCAAATTAATCATGGAATTACATCCCTTTTTTTAATTACCGTGGTGTCTAAGCCAGCTTGTGTGCGCCTCAACTAACTTCACAGAGTATCTGCTACTTCCCAGCTGAATGATACCGGATAACTCTGTCCATCAAGGCTTGGACAAATGAGAAGAAATCAACTATTGATTTTTTTGCCTCTGTTAGAATTTTTAGCCTGATCTTTACTATCCAATTTTACTATACAAAACTCCTTCATCGGCATACGACTAAAGAATAAATATAATAACAACATCAAACTCATAAAAGAAATATAACCCAAGTGTTGAGCATAAAATGGGACAAGCCTTACTCTAAAAGACATCTTTGCTCAGCTCTCTGAAGCCACAACAGCAAACACACTGCATGGAGGCCCTCTTCACTGTATCATCCCAAGTTAACATTATAACAGGCCTCATAGGAAAAATACCATCTAGCCAATTACTTTTTTCTTATAGGTCCTAATCTAGCCAATTACGTAAAAGATATATTTAGACAAATCTCTCGCCTAGGATTTCTAAAGCACCACAAGTCAGACGCATACTATAACTAACCCTTCTACAATGTACATCAAAATATGAACAGTGAAATACAACAGAAACTCCAATTAGATTCTCTGCAATTCAAAATATCCACTCACGTTGGTTATTTTTCCGCGTTCTCACTTGTGATGACTTGCACCGCATAGTTTTCCTCCTCATTGTCATCATTAACTTGAAGACATCCAACTATGATACAATCAGGATGAATCCATCTGACAGCATCCACTAATTCAAACAACAGTCAGATAAAGTATAATACAACTACAGATAGGTTAATGGATACAAAAAGTTGACTAACTGATGCTGAATCGGCAGAAAGTCATTAGCAACAACCAAGAAAAATAAAACTACTCATCAAATGCAACGTTTGCACTAGATTTAAGACCTAAGAAACAGGAGGCTTTTCAACCATTTTGAAAATCTAGTCAGTTTGAACAGTGTTAGAAAGGCGAGGCTCTGGGAGATGTTATACCAAGCATGTGTGTGGCAATTCCTCAGTCAACAGAGTCTACAGGAGGGGCCTTTCAGAGCTGACATGAAGAGGCAAAGGTCCCTGGAAAGCTATATGGAGAAGCATGGCACCTAATAAGGTTAAATGTTTCTCCTGGTTGGTAGTAAGGAAGGCATGTCTTACCCAAGAAGCTTCACAGAAAAGGAAATTTCACTTAGCTTTCAATATACCCTCTTTGTGTGGAAGCTATTGAAACAAACAGCAACCTTTCCTCCACTGCAAGGTAACCTACCAGGTCTGGTACTTATTCTTCACCTTGGCTGGGGAAAGCTGGAAAATGCCAGAGCACACAGATCTATTGAATTGCTGGATCAGAAGGGGAGGGAGCAAAAGCCAAAAGAGATTATGGAAAATTGTCCCAGCTTGCATATGGTAGACTATGGAAGGAGAGGAATTAGAGAATCTTCAAAGGCAGATCAAATTCCATTCAGAAGATCAAAGGAAAATGTATCTCTACTTTATGTTTTTGGTATAAAGTGCAATGTATAGTAGATGAAATACATATAGTGGATTTCCTAGGCTTTTTGAATTAGCTATCTATGTAATCACACTTTTAGAGGTGGTCAGCATACTCTTAATGCTGATGAATACACGTTACTAGTTTTTAAAAAAAAAATCTAATATACCTTTGATGACGTATTTGATTAATACACGTTACTAAAAAAGGATTTGTTCTCTAATCAGTTATATTGTAATGACCCTCCTGGTCATTTCAGTGTCTTGCATTCTGTGTGTCGTTTAGAGCATTCCTGTAGCGACCCCAAGTCATTTATGACTTGCTGGGACTGATAGTTCGGTCACCTAGTCGTTCCTTTGGTTATGGTGTGAGTTTTAGTGTTTTGGAGCTTATGAACCTTGAACGAACATTTTCGATCAAAAGTTCGAGAAGATGACATCGGAATCCAATTCTGATGATTCCATCAGCTCCGGAAGGGTCATTTTAGGCTAGTAGCATGGTCGGCATGACTCTCGAGATTTTCAGTGTGAGTCGGTGCGATTAGGCGTTTTAGCCTTTGAAATTTGGCTTAAGGTTGACTTTGGTCAACATTCTTGGAAAACGCGCTTATATGAAAATTCCGTCAGCGCAGTTAGCTCCAGAATGTCAAGTTTGGTCTAGATTGACCTTTCTTTTGTGTCTGGAGGTTTTCGATATCTTTCCGAGCCCTTTTGTGGGTTTTGACTTAAAATGACTTTTGGAAGTGGAACCCAATTTTTATCGAAATGACCTCTGATGGAAATTTTGACTGCGCCGTTGAGTCTGGAATATCGAATTTGATATGATTGCATATCTCGTTTGCGTGCATGGGGTTCCGAACGAGTTCGGAGCACCCCGTCAGAGTTTGAAGTCTTGGAAATTATTGCAGATTTTCTGCAATAAATGCAGAAAAACAGCAACATATTTCCAAACTTCAAACCCTCACATCTCTCTCATCTCTCAACCGATTTGGGCGATTCAAAAGGCAAAGTTGTGAGATTTTTCGAGGACAACGCGTTGGTAAGCTTGGATAGTGATTTGGGGTCCCCGTTTGAGGTAATTTTCGTAAAACACCTGCTGCCACGACCTGTTTTTGAGCTTGATTTTGTGAGATTTTGAGACTTGTTTTCTCAGCCCTTCTAGGTCCGATTTCAGTGATTTTTGAGGCTATCTTGAGTGGTTTTTCGAGGAGAACGTCGTGGTGTTGTCGCATTTCACTGTAGACCTCCAGTTTCTGGTAAATACACTGATTCAACTGCTGTCCCATTTCTATTTTTTGAGAAAATTTGGGTTTTAGTTGCACGTTGATTTTGTGTTGTTCCCGAGCCCCGAATTGTGTCCCATTTTGGGACATGAGCTGGGAGAACTGGTTAGGAACCACTTTTGGGGTTAATTTCGAAATTTCCAGCGCGGGTCCCACTTTCCCCGTTTTGACCCCAAAATTGGTCCGTCTCCGTTTGTTGTGATTTTGGTGTCTAAACGACCGTAATAATGTTGTGACTCTATTTTTGATGGCGGGGCAGCGTTTCGAGGACGTTCGGAAAGGGAAAGCTCCGGAGAAGTGATTTTGGAGCGCGTGTGATCGGCTTACAGGTAGGCTACGGTTTCCCTCTCTTAGATTGAGCTTGAGAGTGTGAATGCATGTTGATTAGTTGGGATTTGGGTTGGTAGTGATTGAATCATGCATAGGTGTTTGGAAATCATGTTTTCGGCCTATTTCGAGAATTATCAGGTAATTGTGAGCATGTTTTGTGTTATTAATGGACCCTCCTCGCTATGTGGAGTGCTTGCATGCTTAATTATTGTCTATTTGAAGCATATTGGGCCTTAGTTTAGGTTTGACTAGGGCTTGCCTTAGAAATTCGTGATTCGAATCCAATAGGCCTTAGTTTTGCCCTGACGTCGCTCGGCCGGCTTAGATCCATGTAGACTGGTGTAGCAGACTTGAGTCTGATAGTTTGAGCCTTAGTTATGCGATACTCTTTCTCCGACTATAGTTATCCTTATTTTCCTCGATGTTACGACTTCACGAGTTACATCGGCGACACTAGTTCTGCTTCGCAATTTGAATTTGATTTTCGATTCGGTTCCAAGGACTTTCGTTGATTGGCTAGGTGTGGACGGCGATCCACGAATATTTATGAGAGTAGATCGATTGGGACTCTTTCAGCAGCTACAATGGCACCCTAAAAGAGCATCGGGTTAGAGTTCTGGCCTCTATTGCCCAGATACTTATATAGAGCATCCGATTAGAGTTCCGGCTTCTATTGCCCAGATACTTATATAGAGCATCCGGTTAGAGTTCTGGCCTCTATTGCTCAGATATTTATATAGAGCATCCGGCCTCTATTGCCTAGGTACTTATATAGAACATCCGGTTAGAGTTCCGGCCTCTATTGCCCAAATACTTATATAGAGCATCCGGTTAGAGTTTCGGCCTCTTATAATTGTTACTTGTGATTGGTTACTTGGGTACTTCTGCTGAGAATCCGGTTCGAGGTCCGACCTCCATACTGTCAGGTTCTACTAATTAGGATTGAGGTTCTGGTTCGATGTTCTTCGTTCTTGGATTCTTATATGCAATTCTCTTTAGTTTTAGCTATTCTGTGTACTCGTCGGGCTTATGGGGTCCGTTCGAGTTTTTATTTAACTTGCGCACGAGTGTACCTTCTGGGCTTATGGGGTCCCAGTTAGGTGTAATTAGCTTATAAATTACTTTAGTTAGTTCTTCGTATACTCGTGTGCATTCCTTTGTTAGTTAGATTTTTGTTCTTGACCTCGATTTGTGTATTCCTTCTTTTCATATTGCCTTTACTTTTCAAGTTCAGTCGGTCTATGATGCCTACTGGGTACCTGCTGTTTTGGTACTCATGCTCCGCTCTGCATCTGTTTCGTGATGCAGGTTCGGGCACTAGTAGCCAGCGTTGATCGAGTTTGGAGCAGACTGATCCGGAGACGGGGGTGAGCACATGGCGTTTTGTACTATTTCAGTCTACATCTGTATATATATATATATATACTTGTCTTTTTCCTTTCGAGACAGTCCAGTCTCTGTTGTCCCCTTTTGGAACTTGTACTCATTTTGTTAGTAGCTCGTACAAGTGACTTCCGTGTTCACGAGAGGGATCTTTAATTGTATATATGTTTTTGGTTTGCTTCTGCCTGTTTCTATTATTATTTGCCTACTCTTGTTTAGTTTCTACCCTCAGACCCATTACTTGTTATTCCGGGTCACGGGTTGGCTTACCTACTGGTGGGTTATGGTAGGTGTCATCATGACTTGAAAAATCGAGTCGTGACATATATCTTCCTGCAGATGTTTCTTACCTGATTCTTTTAAAATAGAAGAAGCTAAAAAACAACATAATAGCAGAAGCTTACTACTGAAACATCTTTAGCAAGAGCATTATACTAGAACTGGGTGCATAAGTTAAAACTTGAAAAGATTTCATTTGTACTCAACTCACTAAAATACCAAGAAATGTCATGCCAAAAGTACACAATTAATAATAATATACTTTTGATGACGTATTTGACATTAAATCATCAACCAGATGAATAATTGGCATCGCTCATCTAACAACCTACACAACTAGAAAAGATTTTTCTCTATTCAGCTATATATCTTCTATATGGCCGCAAATTTTTCTTACCTAATTCATTTTTTTAATCAAGAAAAAACAAAGTGCCTTATTCTTTTTAAATAGAAGCTAAAAGCAACATAATAGCAGATGCTTACTACTGAAAAATCTGAAGCGAGAGCATTATACTAGAATTGGATGCATAATTTAAAACTTGAAATGATTTCATTTGTACTTAACTCACTGAACTACCAACAAATAACATGCCAAAAGCACAAAAATATAATATACCTTTGATGACGTATTTGACATTAGAATCATCAAGCAGCGACTTAAATGATAGTGATATGCTGAACATTTCCTCAAATTTTGATGATAGAATGTTAACCAAATTCTTCCTTGCTTTGGCAATAAACTCACCATCCGGACTCCACCCAACTATACAACATAATGAAGCTAAATAAGTACAAGCTCAACACACATAGATTCCATAGATGTAACTTGTAAATCAGATCATGAAGTTGTTGAAAGTTTAGACTTGTAGCTTATCAAGCATATTCCCTTGCCTCCTAGATGGAAACAAGAAAAACACCCATCAATCACTTCATAATTCTTTCTCTATACTGTCTGATAACTACAGAGAGAGGCGAATGAAGCTACTGTTCAGAAATAACATGACGCTCCCTCCCCATCACAATTTATGTGGCAGTATCTGACTGGGTACGAAGTTCAAGAGTGGAAGAAAGATTTTTGAAACTTGTGTCTAAATAAAGTCATAGACATTTGTGTGGCTACTTTTTATTTTTATTTTTTAAAATGGTAATGTTGTATTCTACAACATTAAGGATATGTTGGTGACCTGCAAATACAGGGGGACAAAATAAAAGAAAAAAATTAGTTACAAGAATCCTAATAATTCTACAATCTATTCTGTTTCCTCTAAACCTTTCTCTTTACACCAAAAATAAAAAGATGCAATACAATCCCATCTAACCTTCTGAATGGAATTGGACCTATCTTCAAAGTTTCTACTATTCTTTCTTTCCATACTATCCACCAAATGCAATGTGGAATTATCCTCCACCATGCCTTTTGGCTCTTGCTCCTCCCTCTTCTTATCCAACAACGTAACTCAACAAGTTTGCAGTATGCTCAGGCATGGTCCAATTTGTCTTTGTGAGACTAAGGAAGATGGCTCAAATTTGTGTTGTAAAGTTGCAATACAAGAATAGATGTTGGTTGGTCTCCGTTGCGTTCCCACATAATGAACACCTAGATACTATAATCTTTCCTCATATTGACAACAACAATATTTTCTTGATATGTAAATCCTCATTATAGCACTTCATAAGAATAAGCACAATATACATTCGTGGATAAAAGACTATCAGCTAAGTGAGTACAAACCACACATACAAAAGATTCATTAGAGTTGCTTTGTTTTTTTGATTTTATTTTTATGAAATTACTTTTTTATGTTATGAGAGGCAAGGTTCATTTTAGAATATAATTGGACTGGAGTGTGGACTAGGGGAGATGTCAGTTATTACACTGGACACACAACAAATATGCCGGTAGGCTGTACATTGCAAACAAGTTATTGAAATTAATAGAGAATAATCCCAGCAAAGGTAAGGCCGCACCCTTTAACCAGGTGAATAAGAGCTGTGCAAAGATAGCAACAATAGGAAAATAGGCAGAAGTTGAAGAAAACATTTTGTGAACTACAACGTTTGAAAAACATAGATTTATTGGTGGAAAATATTTGCTAAAAGAGAGTAACAGTTATTTAAGCAGATGCTATATCACATCTGAAATCCATGATACACAATAATCCAAAGATGGACTCAACTGGGAAGATCCAAGAACTAAAAGCCCGTTTGGACATGATCTGATTTGAAATTATGTTGATTAGAAGTTGAAATTTTGTTTGAAATATGCAATTTGGATTTCTTAAGTAGTATTTTTTCTCATAAACATAAAAGCCTACAATTTGTGAAAGTTATTAAAACTTCTCCAACTCTTATAAAATCTTACTAAATGAGAAAGTTGTAGTTCATAAATAAATAAGGTATCGAAATGTCCTAAAGCGCCAAATTAATAAATCACATATCTCCATGCTCCTTTTATAAATAAATGTTTTCAATTACAAGCTATTGCAAAATTCAAATACACATAATTTTACAAAGATCCACTAGCCAACAATAGCAATAAGTAGAATTCTTTAATATAATTTTTTCACATGGAACAGATAATCTCTTTACGTCGAGCATGAATTTTTGTTTTTTACAAAAATAAAAAAATGATGGGTCTTTTTATACAAAAAATAAACTTATGTGTCATGTTGTACATTTAAAAGTTTTTGAAATCACAATTTGGAATTTGAAATCCTACTTTCTGTAAAATTTGGGATTTGAAATTGAAGTTGAATTTTTTTTGCAGATTTCATAAGCAATCGTTGATTTCAAATGAAAACTTAAAATTAGGATCCAAAATCCAATGGCCAAATGCCTACTACCTGACAAATATGAACTATGTATTTCGGATTTGAGCTTCAATCTACAGCTGAAGCAGAAAAAATAAATGTTTAAAATGATATTGAAAGAGTCGAAGATTTTTTCTAGATTGGTGGTTGTTGTTAATTGTATGTCATTATAAGGAACTCAAACTACATGTATGGTTTAACTTTCGTTTTCTCGTCTCCATTTATGGTTGAATCCAATCAAGACCATACAAGACATTTGTGGAGGCTTCCTAAAACCAAATGAATATATGTGAAATTTTTCTCATCAAATTTGTTTCACAAGGACTTGGTAAGGCAACAAAAGAAAGAGGGATAAGTACATTAGGAGAAGCGAAGTATAACAAAAAGTTCTATGTCATGTTAAGAAACATGAACAACTCTAGATCTCCTAATGTTTGGCCCTGAGTCCAAAATATCAAGCCGTAACAGGGAAAAAGTAGAAGAAGCATCTTACAAGAGCAAAACACCCAACCCATTAGTATTTTGATATAGTAAAGAGGGATCAAATCAGTCAAGTTCTACTTACAAACATAAGGTTCTTGGAGTAATTGAAGTTTATATGTGATATAAATGTTTTCATGAAGTTCATTAGCTCCTCAATCCCTACATAACTAAGGGGAACGTACTCTTATGTGCTTCCGTATCCTCATAGAACTATGGGGAACACACTCGTACGTGCTTCCATATACCATATTACCATCAATCCACAATTGGTGTTATTTTTGCAAATAGAATATTCGTAGATGCAGAGAAGCTTTATGCCTTCATCGAGATTAGATGCCCGTGTGGAAAACTTTGGATCAAAAGAGTTTAATCAATTCTAAGAAATTACTGTTCTTTTTTTTTTTGGCTTAATCAATTCTAAGAAATTTCTAAAATGGAAACTTTCTCAAATATTATTATCTCAAAATTTACTAGAGATCTTGACAGCACATGAACCTTTAATAGAAAAAGCTATGCAAAAGATACCACACAACACAGATAGCAAGGCCCTCGATATAATCAAGAGGAATGGGGATAAAGGAAACATACCATCATCAGCATAGTCCATAACTTCTTTTATGGGCCTTTGACCAACCCTGATATACAACTTCCCATCACTTGAGAGAACAACATAAACCTTTTCTGCCTTTTTAGCCCATTGCATATCCTTGATGAAACTTGAATCATTGAGAGAATGAGAAAAGGCTGGTGTTTGGTCCTATTAATTAGCAATACAATCAAGAATGAAGGGCATCAAATTTTCATTACTGCTAAATTGATAGGTAGTAGTAAGGTCTGCATATACTCTATCCTCCAAGAACCCACTTAATGGGATTTCACTGGGTGTGTTGTTGCTAAATTGATAGCAAGGCATAGAACTGATTTTATACATCAATGCCTTTTTAACTTGAAACAAAAACATAATCAAATTAATTGCAGCCAAGAAGCAGATATTGGAACACTGACCATATACCTAGAGGCATTTAACTAGGAATGTCATACATAATTAGGCAAGGCTGGGAGATTGTAGTCAAACACAGTTTTGATGTTACAAGACCTGAGAAGTTATAGTTTCAAAGAAAATTAAAATACCTTGTAAAGAAGGGCTCTAACAGGGAAGAAATGGATTGTATTGCCAACACAAGCAGCAAGCAAGGAGTCATCACCAGACAATGCAAGTACTGAGACTTTTCCAATAGTAACATCCACAACGCTCAATTCCTGTATAGATGGACCACTACCTTTCTCTTTAATCTTTTCTGCAGATGACATAACCTCATTTGATCTCACAACACAAAACCCTGTCAAATATGTAAAAACGATGACTAATTTAAAGAAATAAAAGTCACCAGATAACTCCAAAAAGAAAATAAGGTGACCTAGGTTACAAAGAAAAGGCATGTGAAAAGACAATAGCTACTGACCATTGGAGTGAGCAATGAAGAGAAGGCGAAAGCGTTCGGAGAAAACTAAAGCTTGCATAGGACATTCATTTTCGATATCAAATGAAGAATCTTTGATGCACAATGGAAGTCAATTAACCATCAATTAAGAAGAAAAATTCTAGGAGCTTTGAACTTGAAGAACTGAGATACTAATTCAGAGCTTGCAGCTGAGATATTAGAAAAAGAATTTTAGAAGAAGGAGAAATGCATTATCATTCAATGGTTTCCACTACAATCTTTTACATTGTATATATGGATATATTCCACAACTAAAAATCAATTGCTACTTTGACTGTTATAACAGAATAATAGAATTGTAACTAATTAATGAACCGCAATTAACTATTGGACATCATCCACTAACTAACTTGTAATATAACTTGTAATATCTGTAGACTTGCATCAATACCCCCTACAAAAAGTACAGACTTGTCCTTAAGGCTGAAAGGAAGGAAATCTATGTTGAATGTCAAACAAGTACTCCCAAGTAGCTTTAGAAGAATCAATAGCAATCCACTTCACAAGCACTTGAACCACAACCTTGTTGCCTCTTTTCACAAGCTTCCTGTCTAACACACTTTCAGGCCTAGGGCAATATGGATTGGACAAGTCAAACACGAGTGGATGATTGATGACATATGGGACCTCATGACACTTTTTCAACTGGGAAACGTGAAATGTATGATGAATTAGGACAACAGTTGGCAAAAGAAATTTATAGGAAACAACTCCAACTTTAGAAGCAATAGGATAGGGACCAAAATACTTAGCAGCCAACTTGTTAAAGGGTCTAACAACAACTGAAACTTGCCTATAAGGTTGCAGCTTAAGGTAAACCCAATCTCCTACCTCAAAACATCTGTCAGACCTATGTCGATCAGCCAAGTCTTTCATTCTTTGTTGGGCTCTCTGAATATGAAACTTCAAAAGATGAATGATTGCCTCTCTAGCAACCAATGATCTATCTACCATGTCAGATGAAGACTCACTTGCTAAGTAAGGAAGGTGAATGGGGGGGTTTCTGACCATATAAAACTTCTTAAGGAGTGCATTTGATAGCAGTGTGATAAGTAGTATTATACCACCACTCAGCAAGTGGTAAATAACTTGACTACTCCTTAGGGCTATCAGAACAGAAACATCTCAGATAAGTTTCCAATGTCCTATTCAAAACCTCTGTTTGTCCATCCGTTTGAGGATGATAAGTAGTACTCCTCTGTAACTGAACCCCTTGTATTGTAAACAAGTCTTTCCACAATTTACTAAGGAACACATGATCTCTATCACTTGTCAATGTAGCTGGCATGCCATGAAGTTTAAAAACATTGTCCAAGAAGCACTGTGCTACGGACTGAGTAGTATAGGGATGTTTTAGGCTCATGAAATGGCCATATTTTCTCAACCTATCAACCACCACCAAGATAACATTCTTTCCATTAGACTTAGATAAGGCCTCAATGAAGTCTAAACACACACAGTCCATACTACATCTAAAATAGGCAAAGGCTGCAGTAAGCCTGGATAGGAAGAAACATCATACTTGTGTCTCTGACGTACATCACATTTGTTGATGAAGTCCTTCACATCCTGACTTAGAGACTTCCAATAAAATAGAGATTGTATCCTCTTAATGGTAGCATCCATGCCATAATGTCCACTCTGTGTAGTAGAATGCTACAATGAAATAATTGTCTTTCTCAAGTGGGAATTGGCTCCAACTACCAATCTACCCTTCCACCTAAGCTGAGCATTACATCAAGTAAAAGACTTAAAAGGCTGAACTTGTAGTTTAGTAATCAGAGTCTGCAAAGATACATCAGTTAACCAAGTTCCCTTGATATGCTTATAAAGAGAATCATTAGGTGTCAATAAGGAGATAACCAATAACTCAGCACCAGGCTTCCTAGATAAGGCATCAACAACTTTGTTGTCTATACCCTTCTTATATTCAATTGAGAAGTCGAAAGCCATTAGTTTAGAAATACCAGCCACCTGAAAGTCAGTGTGGAGGTTTTGTTCTAACAAGTACTTCAAAGCTTTTTGATCAGTTTTGACAATGAAGGGCCTTCCTATCAAATAATAGGACCATTTAGTAACAACAAATATAAGAGCCATTAGTTCTTTATTATAGACAGACATGGCTTGGTGTCTAGGAACTAGTGACCTGCTAATATAGGCTATAAGGTGGCCTTGCTGCATTAGCACAACACCAATTCCCTTCCCACTTGCATCAGTTTCCACCACAAAAGGTTTAGAGTAATCAGGCATAGCTAATACTGGGGCAGAAATCAAGGCTTGCTTCAGTTCCTTAAATGCTATTGTAGCATGCTCAGTCCAAGTATATCCATCCTTCTTGAGTAACTTCTGCAATGGCTTACAAATGGGTCCAAATCCTTGTATAAACCTTCTGTAGTATCCAGCAAGTCCCAAGAAACCCCTCAACCACTTGATATTGCGAGGAATAGGCCATTGTGCTACTTCTACAATCTTCTTAGGTTCTGTAGACACCCCCTCACCACTAATGACGTGGCCTAGATATTCCACTTTAGGCACTCCAAAGGCACATTTAGACATATTTGCATATAGTTGGAATCTCTGCATTAGGTCAAAGACTGCCCTCACTTGTACAATATGATCGACCATACTTTTACTGTAAATAAGTATGTCATAAAAAAAGACAAACTATTTTTCTCAGTAGTGTCTTTAAAAACTGAATTCATAAGACTTTGGAAAGGTGCTGGAGCATTAGTTAAGCCAAAAGGCATTACCAAAAATTCATAGTGTCCTTCATGAGTCTTAAAGGTAGTTTTCTAAATGTCATTTTCATACATTCTCAGTTGGTGATATCCAGCTCTAAGGTCAATCTTTGAAAATACCATGGAACCTCCTAACTCGTCCAAGAGGTCCTCTATAATGGGTATGGGAAACTTGCCTTTAACAGTCAAGTTATTCAATGACGAGTCCACAAATTGGACTCATTCAGAGCTATATTTTGATAATATTAATGTCCTTAAATGTATATTTTGTCGCAATATCTGATGAAAACTCTTAAGTTTCAGGTATTTGAAGTTTGAGGCAAAGCATGGACACTACTTGACAAGAAGAAACAAGGCGGCTGAAAAGAACAAAGAAATGAAGGCCTGAAGATCGCCGAGCCCAGTTGGCGAGTCGCCGATTGGCCTGAAGATCGCCTTTTGTTCTAGTGTACTGAGCCCTGAAGGGAAAGATTAAGTTGGCGATGAAATGGAGCAATCGGCGTGTCGCCGAGTAGTTTTGTGAAGTAGTACTATATCACCCAATGACTCAAAGCGCGAAGATGCTGAAGGCTAAAGCATGAAGGCGATGAAATTGACCAAAAGGCGGATTGCTGAGTGTATTGGCGATCCCAACTAACTACACTGAGTGATCCGCAACATAAATTTTCAAACACTAGAAATACTTGTTTAAATTGTTAACTTAGTATCAAGTCATAAACAATTATTATTCAGACTGAGAATATTTTCAGTTTCAAGTTTTAGAGAGTTTTGGAGACTTTGTTCTAAGACCTTTAAGATTCAAAGGGTTTCAACTCTAAGAAATTGGATGCGGGTCTTGAAGAATCTTCACTCTTGACGTGTTTTAAGACTTAATTCTTCATACCCAGTTGATGGAAATTGATATTGGTATTGAGTTTTACCTCTTTTACATGTCTAGCTAAAACCCCAATTCTTGGGGTGTGATTTTGTGAATATGGGTTAGATTATCTGTTGGGGAGCTTGTTGATGGTTTATTTGTTGTTTAAATGTGATTTCGTTTAGTAGTTGTGTATGAACTTAATGGGATTGTAGTTGCAAATACAATTTCATCTTAGTGTATTTGGCTTGCTCGAGAGAGAGGTCGTAAAACTAAGACTACTAAATTGATAGTCGGTGGTATTGGATTGACATGGATTCAGCTCAAAAGAGTGAATCGTAGTCCTTCTCCCACACATTCAGCTCGAGAGAGTGAATGGGCTAAGGCGGAGGCTGTTCTTAATGCGGCAACTCAGTGTTCGAGAGAAATTGAGTTGATTCGGGGTAAGTTGCTCGAGAGAGAATTTACTCCCACTATAGTCTAGCCTAGTCACAAATACTCAACAATCTACCACCAAAATATTGTACTCGATAATCTAGTTTATCTCGTATTCCTATCACATCGCAAGAGTCCCGTCTCCCTATCTCATTTTCTTATATCTTTGTCATTTTTGTTCATTAGCTTAACATAAACCCCCATTGATAATTGATGCTTGCATCACCCGTTAGATTTAGTATGGTTTTAATCGTTAGTATCTATAGCTATGACTAATTAGAACTAGACTTTATTTTTCTATTAATTCTCAAAACCACTCCCTATGGGAATGATCCCAACTCTTGGTTGGGTTAAATCACTACACACGATCATATGACACTTGAACTGAAATAGTGTTCGTTGATTACATCTGAAACATCAAAATGGCGCTGCTGTCGGGGAGTGGTGTTAGTTTAGAATATGTAGTTAAGTGGAATTTTTGTTCTTGTTAGTTGTAGCTCTACTTAATTTTTCATTTTGTTTTGTTTGGTTGTGTAGCTATTTCAGGAAAAATGAGTGAGAATGAAAGCTATGGATATCAAACAGATCACCCTCTCCTGAAATTGTTGAATCTCAGGGACAATCTCCTGACATTTAAGCAACTGGGGGGTGAAACCATCCAAGAGATGTGGCTGAAATTCCAGGCAGTGCTACTACATCCATGCCCAAATCATGGGATGTCTGATAAAGTGCTACTATAGTGCACCTGTAGGGGTCTTGGACCCAAAAATAGAAGTACTGTTGACCAACTTTTAAAGGGTTGCTTGCTATAACAACCCTATGAAACAGTAGCCAAACTCCTCGACGGCATGGTTAAGACCAACGAAGAAACAAAGAGAAAATAAGAGTGGGCTACAATGTTAACTCAGCTGAATTTCTTAACCAAGAAAGTCACGAAATTGGAAGATCAATCCACGATAAAGGACAAGCACTTTCCCCTTTACAAGTGCGAAATGGGAAAGAAGAAGGAAAGTGAGCAAAATGAAGAAGTCCTCTCACTTATTCAACACAAGATCGAAGAACAAGATAAGGTGTTGAAAGATATAAAAGAGAACATTGAAATGCTGAATCAAACAACAACCTCCAATTCCATGGTAATTCAGCTACAAGATGCCCCGAA